>JARKHS020024198.1:0-86132 GCA_030143305.2 Amblyomma americanum | reverse complement strand
ATATATATATATCGCACAGTTTCCGCCCTCGCCGTTAGAAGACGGTCTACGTCACACTTGCGGTATTACAGGACGTGCTACGTCCACCGCTATGGACGAATGTGGCGCTGGTGAGCACTCTCAAAGTTCGCTTACACGCAAAACATAAATACCCACGACAGCAGCAGATTGGACAGCCGTCGCTGTAGCTCAGTTGGTAAGAGCACCGGACGCGATATTCGGAGGTCGTGGGTTCGGATCCCACTGGCGGCATGGTTGTTTTTTCTGCTGGTTTATAAGTAATTTTCTATAAAATAAAAAAAAACAATTGATTGGCACCAGAAATTACAAAAATAGAAGAACATTCCCCTATGCACCTTGGTTTCGGTGACTGTTGACTTCCTTAATATATATATATATATATATATATATATATATATATATATATATATATATATATATATATATATATATATATATATATATATATATATATATGTGTGTGTGTGTGTGTGTGTGTGTGTGTGTGTGTGTGTGTGTGTGTGTGTGTGTGTGTGTGTGTGTGTGTGTGTGTGTGTGTGTGTGTGTGTGTGTGTGTGTGTGTGTGTGTGTGTGTGTACGCAGTTCACCACTTCGTTTTTCCGGAGGCCTTAATTCAGCCCTAGGCGCTTGGCTCACAATTGCGCTCGAAGCCGCCCACTCAGCCCGCCGTAAGCACTTAATGCACGCGGGAGCGTCGGACAAAACAACTGCCGCGAAAATTATGCCTTCGGCACAACGCATTATCGACATTTGGAAAGTACGGCCGCGCAGTAATTTCAATGAACCCTTCTGCGACACGATTCCTGAGCTTTCGTGCGCCTGGCGATGGTGGCGCTAATCGTACGGGTTAGCGCGAAGCGTAATCAGAAATTGATGTTAGTCGGCTCAAATTGTTCGGAGTGGGCGAAAATATTGTCGCGTTCCGTTTGAGAGCCTGTAACTTCGTTCACTGCCCGCCTACAACTTGTGGTCAGGATGGCGATGTATTCATGCTTACGCTGATGGAATTCCCATAATACGCTGGGATAAGTGACGTTTATCTGCTGTTATATTATGTCCGGTTGTAGTCCAGTTGTCCTCTCGTGGCAAATTGTACGAAAAGAAAGTATCCAATGCCGGTGTCTTTCATCTTAGGATTATAGTCTTTTCGCCACTCAGAACAAAAAAAAAATATGCGAGAAATGATTCTTTCCTTGGGCTTGATGACTAACCATATAGGCACAAAAGAAATGACATGAAGTGCCCGATGTCCTGCGAATTGCTGGCATGCGCAACGGATTCACTGCATGAAGTGTGTATATTACTGGGTTTGCTGCAACCTGTTAGCCCAAGGAGTTCATAGTGTCGCCCTTGTCGTTAACGTAGAACACCACATGTTTTTCAGCAGAAAGAACATGTCATAAAGTAGCGAATAATTCCTTTAAATTGCTCTGAAGCAATGAATATGTTCTCCTCTCATGCTAGGAGCGCCACAGTGACGTTTAGGACAAGCTTTTTTAGGACACTGAGCTGACCTAACGGTTTGCCTCTTATTTAAAAATTTACCGATGATGCAAAACCTCATTCTCTGCGCAATAATTTCAGCTCTTTTATGGTATAATTCCCGGCCGTTGTCACTATCATCATATACCATTACATTAAAATGGAACTTGCAGCACTGACTTCGAAAATAACGTGATTAACGAATACCATTTTTCGTACTAATTTGGACCGAGTATGACGTTATCACGGGATCATATGTGCTCTGTGGCGCTAAATATTTGCCCCTCCTTCGCCATCTTAGAGCCGGAAGGCTGGTTAATGATAACACAAACCATATCCTGGCTTTGAGCTCAGTGGAGCGCAACAACCTCGGAGACTGTCTGACCGTACATCCAATAGGTCAGACGCAGAAGTTGCGCCCTGGCGCCCGTCCGCTGCACATGTCAGACGCATCAAAGGGATACGTGCATGCTTCGACGTCACTGCCCACACAGGCAGACCCTAACTCTACGCCCAGAAATTATCATTAACGTCATGCACGACCGCTCGTTAGAGCCGGCAGCGGACTATTAAAGGGGCTCTGAAACGCCTTCCGAGGAGAGCAAATTAACTCACGTAATCACTGCACTGTGTTGCCATGAAAACCAGAGCCAAATAATACTCTTCTACACGCAGCAGACGACCCACAATCACGCGTCAAATTTGGCGAGCCCTTCCCGGCGACTTTTTCATGCTCGCACCCTCCTCCGTCCCCCGCATCTGCGTAGACAAGGTGAGAGGTGGCCATTGGTTTGATTCTTTCAGACGTCAGGCAGCCACCGTGGCTGCGCGCATTAAGCCGCTTAGCTCCGGCGGGTCTGGAAGCTCCGCTCCCAGAGGGGGCGGGGGGGGGGGGGCGGGGGCGGGGGTCGACCTGCGAAGGAGAGCCTACCTTCCAGCGTGCAAAAGGTGACGAGAGAGGGCAAGGCGCGAAGACGCTGAAATTCCGATTTCAAGTACAGATTACTCAGCTTCTACAAAGCGCATTTAAAAAATTCTTGCTGGACACTATTCGTGAAGCGGCGTCCTTCAATATCCCAGGCATGCCGCAACTTTATTAGAGCCCCCTTCACAGCCCCTTTAAGCCCTGGCACCGACGAGCTGCTTGCGGCCCCTTGCAAGGAACACTCGACGGTTCAGCATCGTTAGCTAAGGCAACGTGGCAAGCGTGTTTTGTGTTCTGGCGCAAATTCCTCCCCTGCGCAAGCGAGAGAGGCAGTGCTTCTTTATATTGTGGTTGTTGTTGACCTCATATTGCTTCTCTCTTCTCTCCTTCTTCCTCCTTTCCTTCGTGTAGCGCTGAGCGGGCAGAGAGAGCTGCACAAGAAAGTAATCGCCTGGTCAGAGACCTACGGAGATCCATTTACATTGTGGATGGGCTCACAGCCGATGATTGTGCTCAATGGGCATGAATCCATCAAGGAAGCGTTCATCGACAAGCGACACGATTTTGCCGGACGCTTTGCTACGAGGCTGGGTGAGTCGAAGGCGCTCCTTTGTCTGCCGCCGGCCTGCGCGGCGATCAGTAGTGTCAAAAAACGAGCGCGGCATATGTACCCTGTGGGAAGCCTACTTTTTTCCCGCACTCAGACTTTTATTCCTGCCTTTTGCTCTTTACTTCTTGTCGAAAGTCGGGCAGCGATCGCTCAAAAAATGGTTACGAAACTAACATTTTAAGAGGGGAAGAGTGTCTTAGACCAAAATTTGTTTTAATGTCTCAGTTATTAAAACTTTCGGGAACATGTTTTTTTTGCGCGATTTCAATTACCTGATACACTTTCATGTAAAATGAAGTTCTTACACGCTGATGTAATATGTTATGTAAGGTTTTAGAGCCGTAGCTCGACTGTCGCGTTTCGAGCCCCTGAGTTACGCTTACTCCACGGATAGAATCCAAGATGGCGGCCGAGGTGGTAACCAAGTTGGTTACATAATAGAATAAAATAATAACAGGCAGCAGCTTGACGCCCGAGCACCATAACCCGAAACATCGCTATGGCGATGCGGTATATATATCGCTCTCTGGCAGGCGTCAAAGTCGGGCCACTAGTCCCGACATTGGTGTAAAATTAGTGCGCCAACCGTGCAGCATAAACTTAATAGCTAAGTAAGAGCCTTGCTCGCGGCAGGGAATCGAACCGGTCATCTATGTTAGGTGTGTTAACGCTTGATATTCGATCGTTGCCTCAGCGTCGGCTCATTTTTTGTCTGAGCTTTCAAGAAATCTTTCTGCAATCGTTAATTTGCTAAAATGCATGCCATTGGTTTTTCTTCATATAAAGTAATGCAATAAAATTACCATCTTGCCTGTCATAGCAGTGAGAAACGGAGGCAAAAACTTTCCCGTTGTCAAAGTTGCAACTTCAGAAACGGGATCAAAGAAAAAAGGGCCACAACTGGGCTTACCTCACAAGGCGGTTTTTATGTCACTTGACGATCGACGATCCATCGAGGGGAGGTTAGCCACAGACCCTTTCCCAAGCATTTCACCCTATAAGAACCGACCAAGAGTCCAATGGAAAGTTTGTACCCACTGGAAAACCGGTTTTTTACTCGGTGGCACAGGGGACGGAACTCAGTATCTCCCGCATGCGAGGCGTATGCCCAAACCAACACTATAGAATAGGCAAGCACCGTCTGGGATCCTTACACTAAACGTAACACTAAAGCAGTAGAAATTTATACAGTGTAAAGTCTCCGCAGGGGCATCTGCAGTCTGCAGATGTTGGTAAGTTTCGACATCACGGGTTCCAGAGAGTCCGTAGGTACGTTCCCGCAGGGGGATGATGGTAAACAGTGCGTCACCACGGACCCGAGCACCCGCGCCTAGCCGTGCGTGGCATCGCCGTGTCCGGGGAATAGGGGATTCTGGTGGTTGAGCCGGTGCCGAGCGTTTGTACCTTTAAGGCCCCTCGGCGGAGGCAACACACCACTTTGGCCCCAGCTTCCTCTAGACGGCACCTCCGGCCTGACCCACCCGGGTGGGGGAGGGGGGGGGAGGGGGGGGGTGAATCGGCAGTCGCCTATTTCCTATCCTCCCCTCCATCTTTCACTTTCCTATCTTCTTTCTCACTAATGTTTTGTCTCCTCCTCGTTCCTTGTTTTTTTTTTTCATGGGCGGCTATTCTGGGGTTAACCTTGTGTGGTGTAGCTACCCTCAGTTGCCCCATATTTGATTATAGTTGGGGTGTACAGCTGGCGAGGGCAGGACTTGCTTGCAAGTTCCTGTCCCGCTTCCTCGTTGGGCTCCGTGACGGGTGGCTGCCACCGCGGCTGAATAGAAAACTCTTTATGGCTATACATCCTTTCTTGCAACCGATCACCCTCCGAAACTACTGCGCACCGAAGTTACTGATAATTAAAAAAATGCAAAAAATTTAAGGTTCCACGTGATCCACCGCGAACACGCGGACATAACTGCAGGAGTGGTGTTACCCTTTCTTGTAAAAGGAACCCTAACTGTAAGTATTGGACAAGGCTACAAAATCAAGCTACTGGATAATGGCAACATTGTGTTGGATGTCCTTTATAATCATCAATAGCAGAAGCTGTCAGCAGTGGCAGGTTTTGGTCAAATACCAGTGAAAATCAGCCACCACCGTTCATTCAATGCTGTTTGCGGAGTAATTTCTGATGATGGCCTGAAGTACTTAACAGAAGAAGAGCTCCTAGACGGGCTTTAAGAACAAAACGTAACAAATGTGTACAGGATCAAAATAAGGCGCGACAACACGGAAACACCAACAAAGCACATTGTCCTCACATTTGCCTCTAGTATACTTCGCCATTCAGTCGAAGTAGGTTCCACAAAGGCCAAACTCAAACCATACATACCAAATCCACGTCAATGCTACAAATTCCAGACGTACGGCCACGGTGCCAACTGTGCTGCTCACGACCATCCCGCCGAAAACTGCGAAGTTGAACCCCACCTCTGCGTAAACTGTTAGGGCAGCCATCCGGCTTACTCACGGTCATGCCCAGCCTGAAAGAAGTAAAAAGAAATCATTACGCTGAAGGACAAAGAGAACATATCATTTAGGGAAGCACGTAAACGACTTTCGTTGCAAAATCCAAGCTACTCCGCCGTGGTGCCGCAGGGCACAGTATCACAGCAGCCTTCGGCGTCTGCACAGCTCACACAAAGTGAGCCTGGAGCAGGGCCACCTGTGCTCCTGGAGGCCGCAGCTAACTCTGCGCCACCACCCACAAAACAGGCCGCGCGGACTTCCAGGTCAGCCGGCCCCAAGGCCGCTCCCCACACGGAGAGGCCCAACACGAAGACTACCGTGCGTTCTGCACGTTCGTCCAGCGTATCCGAGGGTGCGGTGGACACCAGTCAAGGCAGTCCTGTACCGTCAACGTCGGATGTACGGCGGGGCAACTTAGATCTACAAAAGAAAGAAAACACCGAATTAAGGCGCCTGAAAACACTGTTTTTTCCCCCACGCATATACCAAATGACGGCTTTTATTATTTGCAATTGCGGAGGACTTTTATATAACATAAGTGATATAAAAGACATCATATCCACATACTCGTCTGTAGCCTTGTGTTTACAGGAGACGAACTTAGGTTAAAAACACAAAGACATTCTCAAAAACTACAAAGTCTTCCGCCGCGACCGGGAGCAGGTCAACAGGCTTTCGAGGTGTGCTGCGATAAATGTTAGAAATGGAGTTGCAGCTCGAGAGCATAAACTCAAAACTGGATTAGAAGCTGTGGCGGCCATCCTACATACATTTAAAACAATTACACTGTGCTGCGTGTACATGGAGCCACATCTTAATGTAACCTAGCTTTCATGAATTAGAAGAGCTTTTAGAGCTACTACCAGAGCCATATTTAATATTAGGAGATTTTAACGCGCACTCCAAGTTTTGGAGTAGTGAAGAAACTGACAGCAGAAGTCGAGTTATTGAGGACTTTAAATGAGTAATAATCTTTGTCTGTTAACCATCGAGAAACCAACCTATTGTTCGCATAACTCGGGGAAAATGAGCTCTATAGATTTATCTTTTAGTTCACCTTCTATTTTTACAGGTTTTAAATGGGATGTCTTAGACAACACATATGGAATTGATCTTATACGGAATTGTCCTACCTGTTCTAATGAACTTAACATCTTCACTAGAAGTCATTCCAACAAAACCGCGACGATGGAAGCTGCACTTAGCTGACTGGGCACTTGTTCCGACAAAAAGCCTGCCTATAGAAAAAATAGTTACCTGGAACTTCTGTGTAGGCAAACTTAACGAACTTTTCACAAACTGCATTATCACCACTTCGCGTCTAGCCATCCCTCAGTCATTTAGAGTAGTGAAACAGAATCCCAAAGTATGGTATACACAAGAATGTAGAGAAGCTATAAAGACACAAAACAAAGCTTGGGGAATTTTTCGTAGGTGTCCAACGCAGGAGAATTAATTTAAAAAACTTTAAAAAGGCGAGAGCGAAAGCGACACGCATCCGCCGCAGTGCGGAAAAAACTTCTTGGCAAAATTACGTGTCGTCAATAAACAGCTCAACAACATCAAAACATATGTGGGAGAAAATTCGAATGCTAAATGATTGACACTCCCCATTCACAGTTCCCCTTCTAGAACAGACAAGTCTAGAAGAACAGGAAGATATTTTAGGTGAATATTTTTCTAGTTTCCAGTTCATCCCATAATACAGATCCATTTCTAAAATACAAAAGCACAGCACAGAAGGAAAGACTGCCGACAGCTTGTGGCACAAGTGAACTCTACAATAATTTAATTACAGTTCAAAAAATCCATACAGCACTTTCTGCCGGTAAGCACACTGCACCCGGCCTTGACCAAATATATTACCAAACGCTGGCCCATCTCTCCGAACCTGCCGTAGAGGCACCTTTGGGGGTTTTAGCAAAATATGGGCTTCGGGGAAAATTCCTGAAGCCGGGAAAAGAGCATTTATTGTACCGCGTCTTAAACCCAAAAAGCCACCAACTTCTCCTAGCAGGTATAGGCCCATAGCCCTATACATAGAAAGACATGACAAAAATGGGTCTGACTCCAACTATGTCTTTCTATGTATTAATCTAAATATGGAGCGCTGTTTTATTTCAAGAAAAAAAATGCATCACGAACTAGCCCAGCAACGTGTTTTATTAATTGCTTTCGCGGAAATGTGCTTTTTTGAACGCTTCTGTTTGGACCAATTATGCAGTGTTATGTAAGTGGATAAATAAATAAAATAAAATGACGAAAACTGAAGTTTCACGTTAGGCAGGATGATAATTTTACCCTTATTGCATTCCTCGACAAAAACATTACACAACTTATCACTTAATTAAGTGCGCGAGTACTTGTTTTACATTAACTTAATTAAATGAGAAATTGGCAATCGTCCCGAAAAAAATTATCTTACCAGACGATTTCATGTGACTTCATTAAGAAACTTCTTAACACCCTCTTGTAGTAGTAGCTGGTCTTAGCTTGTAAACACTGGGTGCTACATTTTTTTTTCATTATCCTGGCCGCTGCTACTTCTACTGTCTCAAGCGCTGCTTTTTTGTTTTACACTGTATTACATCATTTGCTTCACCATTTCTTTCCGGCTGTATTTTTCTTCTTTAACCTGCCTGCTTAGATCACGTCCTACGTTATGCCTTGTAAAGTACTACAAACAATAAAAACCTGAGCACAGAGGCTCGCACATAACCGCACGTACAGTCAGGCACTTTTTTAAAAGTATCGCGCGAGCGTCGACCGGCCGGCTAGTCAGCGCCTTATCACGGCGCGCAGCGGCGATATCGACAGGAATAAGCGCGTGCGCCGTAACTTCCCCGCCCCACGAGTGTCGTCTGCTGGGCTCTTCCAACATGCGCGCTTCATGGCTCACCAGAGATAGCCAGTATGCAACTTGGTTCAATTTTTTCTAGGTCTATGCCTCGGCAGTGCGCGTACACCAGAGAATAAAAACGTGGGAAAAACTTAGGTGGACGCTTAAGCTTCTTTTTAAGGGATTGACGCGATATATCGTTAATGGGCAGCTACTGAGAACATCAAGCCAGGGAAAGCTGTATATACGCAATAAAAAGGGCGTTATCATTTTTGTCGCGTGCGCAATGCATTGTACGGGAAGATTAAAGCTTGCCACATTCGCCCCATCAGGTCGCACAGCTGCTGATAACTTCTAGTTCACGTTCACATGACAAAGTTGTCATCGCCCACTAGCGAAGCGCGCACACCGGCAAGGGTTGTGTCGCACATGTTGGAAGAGCCCAGTAGACGACACTTGTGCAGCGGGGAATTTAGGGCGCACGCGTTTATTCTCGTCGATATCGCCGTGATAAGGCGCTGATAGCCGGGTGATAGCCGCTGATAGACGGTCGCGCGATACTTTTAAAAAGGTCGTCGAGAGTATATGTATAGGAAAGGCGTACCGTAATCTAGGACGGCTCATATGTAGGTTTATAGGAGCCATACGAGTCCTGGGGAGCGTTTCTCATCAGCCACTTTTCTTTCCTTTTGCTTATCTTCACGAGCAACAGCCCACCCGACCTTTTGTTTTACATTACTATTATTCATACGAACGTAAGAGGAGATGATGGTGCTTGATTAGCTATATGCACGGCGCTTTCGCCTATATTGCTAATCAGGAAAAGGTACAGCGCAAAAAGACAGGACTAAAGGAGCGGACAGACACAGGCGCTGTCCGCTCCTTAGTCCCGTCTTTTTGCGCTGTACCTTTTTTTGCAAAATGTACCGACTAGCCCAAACTAATACCCTTTTGCTAATCAGGCGCCACCAGGACTGCATTGCGCCTCTCGGGCTCCTTCCCACAGCACGATAGCAACTCGCCCACCACGGGACCACGAATACGCTGTTGTTGACGCATGCGCTGCTCCGGCGGCAGCGAAGCACGGAGCACCAAGCGGACTAAAAGCTTTGCCAACATTCCTTTACGTTCTCCTCCGTTCTGGCACCAGGGTCACCCGCGGCGCGCTGACAACGGGAGCTAAAACAATTTCATGCTTAATCCATTATAAACCACGAATGTTGTCATGTTGGCTCTAACCGCGACTCGCTTTAAGTGAAAAGTAAAGAAGCGATAGCTAGGTTAGGGACTTTAGCTAAGGAGGAGAAAATTATTTTGAATAAGGCAAGCATATTTTATGAGTCACAGCGAACGCATTACAGGTGACATCCAGAGGCAAGAAGACCACGACATTGTCTTCGAAGATTACAGCCCCATGTGGAAGGCTCTTCGCAAGGTGGCCGTCTCTGCAGTCAGGTACTGTGTTTCAAGCAACACTTTGGCAAGGATTTGTGCATCCTGTCTCAGGAGGGGAACAAATAAGGCTGATAATACCATGTTTCCCCAGATTACAGCTATACTATTTCTGGTTTCTTGTCGCATTTGTCAAGTACCGTGGACTTAGGGCTTCTCAAAATAAATGCACTATAGAATAAAGTATTCTTGTTAATTTTACATCTTCGTCTGATTACAATGTCAAAAGCTGATTTCAGTGTGCATCTGGTATAACTGCTTATGCTAACTGCGTGAGTAAATGGCGGCTTGAGCAGTGAGTGAGCTAAAGACTGAGAGAGTGTGTGAGTGCGGGTGGGTTAGCGAGTGAGTGAGTGATAGAGCACTGCACGGGCCGCATTCTGATGATGCCCAGCCCAGGAACACGGCCTCACGGCCGGGCCCGCAACCCTATACTCCACTGCGCTCGGGCCCGTTATCGCTGCAGCTCAAAGGGAAACTGCTCACTGAGTGCAGGTAATCTCTTCATTATCATCATCATCATACGCCTGACTACACCCACTGCAGGGCAAAGGACTCTCCCATGTCTCTCCAATTAACCCTGCCCTTTGCCAGCTGCGTACACCCTATCCCCGCAAACTTCTTAATCTCGTCCGCCATCATAACTTTCTGCTGCCGCCTGCAACGCTTGCCTGCTCTTGGAATCCACTCCGTTACCCTTAAGGACCAGCGGTTATCTTGTCTTCGCATTACATGCCAAGCACAAGCCCATTTCTTCCTCTTGATTTCAACTAGGATGTCATTAACGCGCGTTTGTTCCCTCGTCCACTCTGCCCGCTTCCGGTCTCTTAACGTTACACCTATCATTTTTCTTTCCATAGATCGCATTGTCCTTAACTTGAGCTGAACTCTTTTCCTTAGCCTCCACGTTTCAGCCCCGTAGGTGAGTATACGGTAAGATACAGCTGTTGTACACTTTTCTCTTGAGAGATAATGGTAACCTGCCATTCATGATCTGAGAGAACCTTCCATATGCGCTCCACCCCATTCTCATCCTTCTAGTTATTTCCCTCTCATGATCAGGATCAGCCGTCACTACCTGCCCTAAGTAGAAGTATTCCTATACCACTTCCAGCACCTTGCTGCCAATTGTGAACTGCTGTTCTCTTGCTAGACTGTTGAACATTAGTTTGGTTTTCTTCATGTTAATTTTTAGACCCACCGTTCTTCTGCTCTGTCTGTCTAACTCATTGATCCTGATTTGCAGTTCACCTCCTGAGTGACTTAGCGAGGCAATGTCATCAACGAATCGCATATTATTTAGGTATTCTCCATTATCCCTTATTCTCACCTGCTCCCAATTCAGGTCTCGGAATACCTCCTGTAAAAGAAAAAGGCGGTGAATAGCATAGGCTAGATGTGTCTTCTTGCTGCCTGACGCCCTTCCTTACCGGAATTTCATTGCTATATATATATATATATATATATATATATATATATATATATATATATATATATATATATATATATATTGCAGTATTTTGACATAAGGCCCTTCTGCACCCTGATTACGCAATGCCGGAATGGCTGCTGAGGTTTCCACTGAGTCGAATGCTTTCTCGTAATCAATGAGGGCTATATATAGAGGTTGGTTATATTCTGCACATTTCTCTGTCACCTGATTGATAGTGTGAATATGATATATTGTGGAATATCCTTCACGGAAGCCTACCTGGTCATTTGGTCGATTGAAGTCTAAGGTTGTCCTGACTCTATTAGCGATTACCTTAGTAAGTACTTTGTCGGCAACGGATAGTAAGCTGATCAGTCTGTAAATTTTCAAGTCCTTGGTGTCTCCTTTCATATGAATTAAGATAATGTTAGCGTTCTTCCAAGTTTCTGGTACGGTTGAAGTCATAAGGCGTTGCGTATACAGGGTGGCTAGTTTTTCTAGCACGATCTCCCCCCCCCCCCCCTCCCCATCATTCAACAGATCTGCTGTTACCTGATCCTCCCCAGCTGCTTTTTCCCTTTGCATTGCTCCTAAGGCTTTCTTTACTTCCTCATTCGTTACTGGCGGGATGACGCATTGCTGTGCGCTACTGTCTCTCTCTCATTAACGTTCTGATTACATTGGCTACTGTACAGTTGTGTGTAGAACTCTTCAGCTACTTTAGCTACCTTATCCGTATTGCTAATGACATTGCCCTCCTTGTCTCCTAACGCATACATCTGGTTTTTACCTATGCCTAGTTTCCTCTTCGCCGCTTTTAGACTACCTCCGTTCTTTAGAGCGTGTTCGATTCTTTCCATATTAAACTTCCTTATGTCGGCTACCTTTCACTTATATATTAACTTCGATAGCTCTGCTAGTTCTATTCTGTCAGTAGGGTGAGACACCCTCATGCTTTGGTGTTTTTTAATCAGATCTTTCGCCTCCTAAGATAGCTGCCGGTATCCTGTCGAACCGTCCTACCGCCTACTTCTACTGCCCACACCGTAATGATAGCTGTCAGATTATCGTTCATTGTATGAGCATCAAAATCATCTTCCTCAGTTAAAGCTGAATATCTATTCTGCAGCGATATCCTGAATTCCTGTATTTTCCCTCTTACCGCTAACTCGTTAATGGACTTCCACTTCACTAGCTTCTTCCGTTCCCTCCTGAAGCCTAATCTAATTGGAGGCATTACCAATCTGTGGTCGCTACAGCGCACCCTTCCGAGGACGTCCACATCCTGAACGATTCCAGGTTGAGCGCATAGTATGAAGTCGATTTCATTTTTAGTCTCAACGTTGGGGCTCTTGCAGGTGCACTTCCTGTCCTCTCGTTCGCGGAAATTATTTCTATCGGCGAATTCTACAAATAACTCTCCCCTGGTATTCCTAGAACTGATCTCAAAGTCGCCTACAGAGTGGTCGCCCGCCTGCTTCTTGCCCACCTTCGCACTGAAGTCGCCCATCAGTACAGTGTACTGTGGTTGTACTTTGCTCATTGCCGACTACACGTCTTCATAAAAGCTTTCAATGGTCTGGCCATCATGGCTGGATGTATATAGGAGCGTAAGGCCTGCACCACCTTCAGCTCGTAGCTCCTATTGAGCCTATAATTACGATAGCTGCCACACTCTCGTTAATACCATAGAGCTCCTCTACGTTGCCGGCTATATCCTGATTAATGAGGAATCCCACACCTGGTTCTCATCTATCCACAATATCCACAATATCCATCTATCCACAGCTAATCCACAATAGCACAGTATGTATACCCCTCACCTGTCCTCCTAACTTTACTAAGCCCTATGACTTCCCATTTAATTCCCGCTAGTTCCTCGAACAGCACGGAAAGACTAGCCTCACTAGATAGGGCTCTAGCGTTAAACGTTACCAGGTTCAGATTCTAATGGCGGCCTGCCCGGAGCGAGAGATTCTTAGCACCCTCCGCTCCGTCACATGTCTGACCGCCGCCGTGGTCAGTTGCTCCGCAGCTGCTGGGGACTCAGGGCCGAGAGTCAATTAGTTTGTTCACAGAAGGTAATGTCTTGCTACACAACTAACGAAGTGGCCGGTAACGATGCTCAAGTCGCAATAACGCTTGAAAAAGATTTAGTAAACCAAAAAGATGAGAAGATAAGGCGGGTTCGCCCGGTCGGATTTTTCAAGTGATCTTGTCTTTGAATAGCTCCGAACTTCTGAGAGCCAAATAGAAGGGCCGCTCAAACGAGCAATAAGCATTGCGTTACCTCTAAAATTTTAACAGGAGATTTTTAACGAGCCATTTTTAACAGCCTGCGATGTCTAACCCTAAAGCGTCCTTGAAAAAGTAATAATCAGAATTTTTTTAATGTCCTGAATTTCGCGCGTTAAATTTGTGTAAAACCTGTTTCTCTTTCCGTTTCGCGGCGGCCGACCATCATCACCATCATGAGTTAGAACAACGCCGGCTGGGCGAGGAGGAAAGCTCCCTCATTGGAGAAGGGAAAGCAGAGCAGGGACCGCCACTTCGAAGTCTGCGTGGAGCTGCGGAGCTCTGCAGCGCCACTAAGCTGCGAGCCGCTTCTGCTGGTTCTGGGCAGCGAAGCGAGCCTAATAAATGCGCGCTCTCGCCTCCTCCCCTAGCAGATGCCCGGCAATGGCTCTGCCCAACAAGTCTATGGGGTGTTGTTTTGGCCCATGAATGCAGCGCGCACGGGAAGATCCGGCCGCCAATCTCGGCGCGTACAAACGTTCGCCGCCGATACCTCCGAAGTTGCGCTCCTGCCCCAGCCACCTGTGCTACACAGGCACGTTCGAATGACATCTGAGTCGAATGGCATTCGAGATTTGGAATGGCATTCGGGCTCGACGGACTTCCGCGGCGCTACACGACACTTTCCAAACGCATTTGAAATTTCCTCAGCTCGTTTTCAGTGTACTATGACCACGGCGACGGTGGCCACACTAGTGCGACAACGACACTGTCACGGTCAACAGCAGCATATATGATTGTAGTGGGATAAGTTTTTGAGGCCAACGACACCGACGAATCCGAACGGCGGAGTGTCAGCCTTCATGTCCTCGGCAGGCCGGCGGCTGAGCGAAAACACGCTGATGAGGCGACGGTGTGAATATATTCGCCCTTCTACCTTATCCATATTGTTAATAAGCGAAACTAACGGGTATATCTCACATGTGCACTCTCGAATACTCACCAGCTATAAGTGCTTGCCAAATTAATTTTAATCGATGGCGACTCCCTTCCCTTCCGCGGCGACTAAGCCTAGTGAGTCCGCAGGGCTACGTCTGTGAATTCGGCGGTTGTGAAGAGCGAATTCACAAGTTTTAGCGAATGCAAATGATCAACGAGTGTAGTTTTGACAACGGTGACCTCAAATCAACAATTGCTCACATCGCAGGGCGCGCATACGATGAACGGGGAGCGCCGGTGTGACCCAAACCGCCGAGCACTGCTTTACGGCTAGCAAGCAGTCGTCGCCGTTGCTATTTTGTGGATAATAAGTTATGCCGTTTCAATTACCGCGAGTGGTCACCAATCATGCTTCTGAATAAAGCAATTTGAAATAAACTCTGATCTGTCGGAGGAAGTCGGGACAATTAACGACAAGCACCGGTCGTAGGCGATGTCAGCAGCCCGGCTGTCAAGTGTTTCTCAGGCGAGCGATCGTATCGGCGCTTTCTCCTAAAAGCGAGCAGCAGGTATCAAAATGAGCAGCCAGAGAGCCGAAAGCAGTCGCGCAGCTGTGGGCGGGGCGAAGCGATGGCGGCGGCCATGCCTATTGGCCGATTCGGGCTGTGCTCGCGTTTCGAAGGCATTCCAAAATCTGGAATGGCTCCGCGGAGCTCCGTGGACTCGAATGGCATCTGAACCGAATGCCGTCGAAAAATTTCGTGTGGCAGCGTAAGTTCGGCAGTCGAGCCGAATGACATTCGGTTGGAAGGCAATCGAAGCGCCCGTGTAGCACGGAAGCCCTTCTCCATAGCCTTCTGTTTCCGAGGGATCCCTCGTTGACGTTTTGTAGCTATAGCTGGCCCGCTCTGTGTATTATTTACTAGTGTAATAAATAGCTTCTGAGTATTCCCGCTTAGTGTCAATCCCTTTGTCGTCTTGAGTGGGACGGAACACTGCTCTTATTAATTCAACGAATTCATGGACGCACTGTATGTGTTTGTACGGAGACGAAAAGCAAAACCGCTCGTTTAATGCGTAGTACGTGTTTGAAGACCCAAACTGTCCTAAACGATATTCTCTTCTCCAAATGCGTTTATCGTGCGTAGATTTGTGTTTTTATGAGGCTAAGGCAGACAATCAAAGCATATCTCGGAACTGATGGCTGCCCATTGAGTAATCGAGTAAAGGTCCTTCGGCAGTGGTTCTTATTAGACTTCAAATTTCCAGTCGTGAGCGCCGACACAAAACCAAGCAGATGCAGAGCGCCTTCTGGCATATCTGACGGCGTGTGACCACTGAGAGCTGAAAGTCCAAGCTATTGGTGCTGTGCGCTTAAGTACGCGACCGCACACGCGAAAATGAACATTGTGTCAGGGGTTACAATACTCCACTATAGAAACGCTACTGCAGTGTTGCCCGCTGCTGGATTTTGTGCTTTTTCTTTTCAATTTCTATTCCATCGTTCAACGTGGCCAGGTCTGCGCGTCAGAAGCTACCTTGACGTAGCAGTGTGAGTGAGGCTCTACAAATCATTTTTCTCTCATTACTGGTCAACAAAAAATAGCTGTATTGGTGTGTCACTAAACTATAGTTGTAAGATTTTTATTGCGAAGCACTTCAACCCGTTCCGTGGCGAGGCGGTGGTAGGCATCATTGACCTTTAGCGTGACCTCGCTGCGTGACGTCACACCACGTGACCTAGAGTGACGCCACACCAGCTGTGTAAAAACGGGGCCCCATCTCACGCCGTCGCGAGGCGAGGCGGTAGCCACCAACGGCGGCCTAACTCCTGCTCCTCTCACCAGGGGCGCTACGGTCGGTGTGACGTCACACCAGCTGTGTAAAAACGGGGCCCCATCTCACGCCGTCGCGAGGCGAGGCGGTAGCCACCAACGGCGGCCTAACTCCCGCTCCTCTCACCAGGGGCGCTACGGTCAGAGTGACGTCACACCAGCTATATAAAACAGCTCCGCTCCTCTCGCCAAGGCAGTCATACAGCCAGATGTTACGATGGTGCCTACGAACAAGGCAGCTCAGCAGAATGCAAAGAGGAAGCATCAGCGAGCTACGGAGACGGAAGAAGAACGACTTTCTAAAAAAAAGCGGCGTGCGCAGTATGCAGCTCGGCGACAACGTGCAACCTCCTCTGTTGAAACAGCAGAAGCAAAGGAAGAAATTATGAGTTTGCCCGACAGTGAGTCTCCTTCTACTAGTTCAGAACGCGACTAAACGGCAGAGGCGTGTCCAAGAAACCCCGGAACAGCGGCTCTAGAAGGAACGTGCGTTTCGAGAGAAGGAAAACGAAAAGCGAAGAAAACAGCGTGCAGAAGAAACACCCCAGCAGAGACAAGAGCGTTCAAAGAAAAGACAGGAGAAATCTCTCACCAAGGCTGGCCCTGCTTCGCAATCACTAGGCTTAACCAAGCTAAGCCACGGCCGTTTTTAGCTCTAGAATTCCTTAATTCACAAAATGTTCCGTGAAAGTCTGGAAAAAAAATTAGTATTGCTTCGAATTTTCCTCGCGTGACAAAAATGTAGCAATTATAGACACCAAATATTAGTAAGTAGCAGCTGAGTAATTTTTTTTTCTCAGTCGAAATTATGGCCCTGTTTCATCCAGGTCACTGCTAGAACTCCCCAAGAGTACTTTACTCTGCAATAATGAATTAAAAGTACTCATCCCCTTTATTCACGGGCCCAGGCCCGGCGTAACAGCATATTTTGCGTACCGGCCAGGGCTAACCCGTAAAGTGCTCTAGTGGGTGAGCGAGAGTGTGATTGAGGGACTGAGTGAATCAGTGAGCGAGTGAGTGAGGTGGGCAATCCAGGCATCTGAAGCGAGGACAATGTTATCGCATTACAAGTACCCGTAAGAGAGGCTGGAAGTTTTAAAGCCTGCTGTTTCTTCTACACAGGAGTACGCGGTTAGCGAATCCCTACAGAATCTATGTACTGAAATTGTGGACGCCTACGTTGATTCCCTTGGAGACCAGCCAGTGACAATCGATGCCAGGGACCCTCTCATGTTCATCATATTCAACATACTCTCGGTGTCTGCCTTCGGTGCCAAGTAAGTCCGCCTCCTACGAAACCTCTTGTCCAGCTCTGAGCTTTGTTTCCTGTGATATGGCGCATCCTTTAATTACCACTACAGAAATGATGGTAATTTAACAGGATGCAACCTAAAAAGAAACAGCAGTTGGTAACAGTGGTCCACCGTCCGCGGCGTACTGTACAACTCCTCTGGTCGATCAAAACAGTGAACAAAATACGTTTTCAATGTTTGGCTCTATCAAAAAAGCCATAGGGATCAAAATTATTGAGCTTATAATTTCGTCTCGTGATAAAGCTTCTAGTTTAGGTAACAAAAAAAGACATAACACTGGTCTACTTTTTGTTACGGTGGAATTATGTTCGGCGATCCTGAATATGGGTGTTGCTTCATTGCAGACTTGAGTTGTATCCGACTATAGCACTCATATTACAGTGATTACCTGTTTAAGTTATTTCATTGGTTGTTCACTTAATAAATACATGGCTGTGCACACACCCATGGTTCTGCCGATATCTGCCGATATACAGTGAAGAAAATTTTATTTGTGCGGCATCACAGGTGCGGCCTTCTTTTCCTGTTTTGCTAATAAGCTAACAAGCACAAGCCGCCGGATGTACATTCAGTTTGTGTTTTGTGACACTGCTGATATCAGACGCCAACAGAATCCACATATCGCACGTAACTCCGAATGGCTACTGCAAGTCGACCTTCATTCACTGTTCTTCTTGTATAGCAAAATACACAATCGACCTGAAAACAATGCCTCGCGATGAAGCCTGTGTAGCTGAATAATGAGTGATATTAGCCAATAAATGTGAGCTGGATTCGATTCGACATCATTCATATGCTTGTCCTGATGCCGTTGTGTTTTCTCCTTTCATTTTGTAGGTTCGATGCCCAGAGCCCTTACCTGGCTCGACTGATAACTATAAACCGTACATTCGCTAAGCTAGCTCCCAATGGACTGCCGAGCGACATTGCGCCTTGGTTGGGCATCATGTACCGTTCGAGAGAAAAAAAGTGCGAGGACATGTTTAAAGAGATGCAGGCCATCGTCGATCGGTTATACGCCGACGCAAAGAAGACCTACGAGCCAGGTAGGCTATTATAACTACACCGCCCATGGAGAAAGGTCTACCTGGCACAAATGTATATATGAATGATGCAACACGACAGCACTGGACGCAGAAAACAAGATCTTACTTATGAGATACGCCCGTCGTTCGCATCGTATCATAAATGACACTGTTTAGTAAGGTACACATTATGAGTTGGAATAAATTCATTGGCAGGAATATAGTCGCCGTGGTGGCCCAGTGCTCGGCTGATGACCCGGTCGCTTTTCGATGAAGGCGAAATGCTAGAGGCCCGTGTACTGCGCGAAGTGAGTGCACACTAAATAAGCCCTTCACTCCGGAAGCCCAAGTTGCTTTGGGACGTTAAGTGCTATAAAACCAAGGACCATTACCAATAATAATGGACAGCTCCAAGCCAGTGCTGCGAAGCCTAGCGGCCTATAGCGCTTCAGTGGAAGGCCACCCGGTCATTCTCTTTCTTTTTTACGTCGCGAATGATTTCACGCACTATTATAATATTCAAGACCATGCACCACGTGGTGGCAGCCAAGAGAACTACATTCCGAAGTACGTGTGGGCTTTTTTTCTTTGCTCGGTATGCCACATGAGAGAAAAAAAAAGTAAAAAAAAAATTGCCGCTGGTTTAGCTCTGATAAAACCTGGAGTGACGCGATAGCTACAACTGGCCGAGTGGAACTTGCTCAGTTGAATTGCAAAGTCAGTCTTTCGCCGCTCCGTTTCGCTGGGCGTTCTTTCATCTTCGTCCCACTTGACACGGCGCATGCGCAGATATGTGGCAGCTCGGTTTCGCCGGCGCGCCGCGCTGCCGACAGCATGCAGCAGCTGCTCCGCACTACGTGGCTAGTCACGTGACCAACCATGTGACGAACCACGTGATAAGCCACTGCGCCGCGCCGGCGGCAGCTGCTTCGCACGCGTAGCCAACTACGTGACAGCGTGGCGGCGCCGGCGCCCTCACGCTGAAGGCTCGAAATGCTACCGTAATTTATAGCTATCAAACAAAGGGGGGTTATAAAGATATGGAGAGAAAATAGAAAGCGATGGAATTTTAAAAAAGGAAGGAATCAAAGGTACGAGTGTTTGATGCGTGTAAACGAACACGTTCCGACAGCAGGCATACAAATTGTTGTGCTTGCGAGTATTGATTGCGAGCCGTCGTTTATATCACGGTATAAAGAAAAGACGTTTGATATTTTTATGCTGCTACGGCAGCAGCTCTTCCCATTAACTTTTATGATGTTCTGGCCGCGCGAATTCCTTTTGCAGATTTCTGATTCTATTTAAAGTTGTTTATTCCAATGTTATGCGCCAAATGTTTTCAGTTGGGATCCGCACCCGGGGATTTTTCTTCTGAGATCGGTAAGGAAAGTCACGCTGTAGGTTTTCTATGCGCTGTTTAGCCTTCGTTTGCTATGCTTGGAATTCCTTTTGTGAACTATGGGCCTTATATCATGGCGACGAGGGAGCCTCCCGTTGTCGTTTATGAGCGTGATGTTCTTTTTTGCCTATGTTGTAATTTTCGCTGAAGATGGCCTGCCTTTTGAGCGCAGCTCGTATGCGACCGTTCGCGGATTCCGCGTCGTCGTCGTCGCCTGCGTTGCCGGCGCCGTAGGCGTAACACGCCACCTGACAGCCGTGGCAGGTAGTAGCAGAGCGAAATGCCACCTGCCACAACGAGAGCCGAGGAAGGGACAACCAAGGTGGCTGCCACGGGTAGAACCCGGAGGTTGACTAGAAGCGCAACATTCCACCTGTCAGCGGTGGGAGGTTGCATGTGAAGAGATGCGCTCAAATTTCGCATTACCTGCCATCGTAATCGTCTGTCCATTATTTTATGAAAACAACCTTTTCTTTTGTGTGATATTAACGCGTATAGTGCGTTAGCGATAACTTTGTCTCTCTACGAATATCGCGTCAGATGTTAAACCAACAGAGCAACGGCGACGGCTGTCTAATCTGCTGCTCCCGTGGGTATTTATGTTTATTGCGTGTAAGCGAACCATAAGAGTGTTCACCAGCGCCACCCTCGTCCATAGCGGCGGACGTAGCACGTCCTGTATTTCCGCGAGTGTGACGTAAACGTCACCGAACAGCGAGAACCGATATTCGGTTTCGATATTCGGAGGTCGTGTGCTCGGATCCCACTGGCAGCATGGTTGTTTTTTCTGCTGCTTTATAAGTAATTTACTTTCAGAAACAGAAGAATAGAAGTAATATTCTCCCACTGATCAGCCCTACAAAAAAAAAACATTCCCCTATGCACCTTAGTTTCGGTGACTGTTGGCTTCTTTCACATGTTTGTCAAACGAGCCCCTTTTGTTTACCTTGTCTACTAATAGCTTAACGGGGGTCTCGGATCTGGCAGTCTTGATGCCATAGGTAGCATAAGAGGGCTCTCGCACAGTTTCCGCCCTCGCCGTTAGATGACGTTCCACGTCACACTAGCGGTAATACAGAAGGTGCTACGTCCGCCGCTATGGATGAGGGTGGCACTGGTGAACTCTCAAGGTCCGCTTACACGCAATAAACATAAATACCCACGAGAGCAGCAGATTGCACAGCCGTCGCAGTAGCTCAGTTGGTAGAGCACCGGACGCGATATTCGGCAGTCGTGGGTTCGAATTCCACAGGCGGCATGGTTGTTTTTTCTGCTGCTTTATACATAATTTTCTTTAAGCACCCGATTAATTGAAGTAATAATCTCTTACCGCACTGATCAGCACTACAAAATAAAAAGAAACATTCTCCTATGCACCATGATTTCGATGACTGTTGACTTCCTTCATGTTTGTCAAACGAGCCCCACATTTCCTCACACACACACACACACACACACACACACACACACACACACACATATATATATATATATATATATATATATATATATATATATATATATATATATATATATATATACATTAAGGAAGCCAACAGTCACCGAAACCAAGGGGCATAGGGGAATGTTTTTAATCTTTTATTTTTTTTGTAGTGCCAAACAATCGGTTTAAAGAAAATTACTTATAAAGCAGCAGAAAAAACAACCATGCCGCCGGTGGGATCCGAACCCACGACCTCCGAATATCGCGTCCGGTGCTCTTACCAACTGAGCTACAGCGACGGCTGTCCAATCTGCTGCTTTCGTGGGTATTTATATTTACTGCGTGTAAGCGAACCTTGAGAGTGTTCACCAGCGCCCCCCTGGACCATAGCGGTGGGCGTAGCACGTCCTGTAATACCGCGAGTGTGACGTAGAACGTCAACTAACGGGGAGGGCGGAAACTGTGCGAGAGCCCTCTTATGCTACCTATGGCAACAAGACTGCCAGAACCGAGACCCCCGTTAAGCTATTAGCAGACAAGGTAAAGGAAATGAGGGGCTCGTTTTGACAAACATATTAAGGAAGCCAACAGTCACCGAAACCAAGGGGCATAAGGGAATGTTTTTAATCTTTTTTATTTTTTTTGTAGTGCCAAACACTCGGTTTAAAGAAAATTACTTATAAAGCAGCAGAAAAAACAACCATGCCGCCGGTGGGATCTGAACCCACGACCTCCGAATATCGCGTCCAGTGCTCTTACCAACTGAGCTGCTTTTTTCTGCTGCTTTATAAGTAATTTTATGTAAACCGATTGTTTGGCACTTAAAAAAAAATAAAAAAGATTAAAAACATTCCCCTATGCCCCTTGGTTTCGGTGACTGTTGGCTCCCTTCATAAGTTTGTCAAACGGGCCCCTCATTTCCTTTAACTTATCTGCTAATAGCTTAACGGGAGTCTCGGTTCTGGCAGTCTTGATGCCATAGGTAGTTTAAGAGGGCTCTCGCACAGTTTCCGCCCTCGCCGTTAGATGACGTTCCACGTCACACTCGCGGTATTACAGGACGTGCTACGTCCGCCGCTATGGTCGAGGTTGGCGCTGGTGAACACTCTCAAGGTTCGCTTACACCCAATGAACATAAATACCAACGAGAGCAGCGGATTGGACAGCTGTCGCCGTAGCTCAGTTGGTAAGAGCACCGGACGCGATATTCGGAGGTCGTGGGTTTGGATACCACCGGCGGCATGGTTGTTTTTTCTGCTGCTTTATAAGTAATTTTTTAGGCGATTAATTAATCTAAGTACTATAATATCTCACTGATAAGCACAACACATAAAAAACCATTCCCCTATGCATCTTGGTTTCGGTGACTGTTTGCTCACTTCATAACTTTGTCAAACGAGCCCCTCATTTCCTTTAAATTATCTGCTAATAGCTTAACGAGGGTCTCGGTTCTGGCAGTCTTGATGCCATAGGTAGTTTAAGAGCGCTCTCGCACAGTTTCCGCCCTCGCCCTTAGATGACGTTCCACGTCACGCTCGCGTTATTACAGGGCGTGCTACGTCCGCCGCTATGGTCGAGGGTGGCGCTGGTGAACACTGTCAAGGTTCGCTTACACCCAATGAACATAAATACCCACGAGAGCAGCAGATTGGATGCCTGTCGCCGTAGCTCAAGTGGTAAGAGCACCGGTCGCGATATTCGGAGGTCGTGGGTTCGGATCCCACCGGCGGCACGGTTGTTTTTTCTGCTGCTTTATAAGTAATTTTCTTTAAGCGATTTATTAATCTAAGTACTATAATATCCCACTGATAAGTACAACACATAAAAAAAAACATTCCCCTATGCACCTTGGTTTCGGTGACTGTTGGCTCCCTTCATAAGTTTGTCAAACGGGCCCCTCATTTCCTTTAACTTATCTGCTAATAGCTTAACGAGGGTCTCGGTTCTGGCAGTCTTGATGCCATAGGTAGCATAAGAGGGCCCTCGCACAGTTTCCGCCCTCGCCGTTAGATGACGTTCCACGTCATGCTCGCGGTATTACAGGACGTGCTACGTCCGCCGCTATGGTCGAGGGTGGCGCTGGTGAACACTCTCAAGGTTCACTTACACCCAATTAACATAAATACCCACGAGAGCAGCAGACTGGACAGCTGTCGCCGTAGCTCAGTTGGTAAGAGCACCGGACGCGATATTCGGAGGTTGTGGGTTCGGATCCCACCGGTGGCATGGTTGTTTTTTCTGCTGCTTTATAAGTAATTTTCTTTAAGCGATTTATTAATCTAAGAACTATAATATCCCACTGCTAAGCACGACACATAAAAAACATTCCCCTATGCACCTTGGTTTCGGTGACTGTTGGCTCCCTTCACAGGTTTGTCAAACGGGCCCCTCATTTCCTTTAACTTATCTGCTAATAGCTTAACAAGGGTCTCGGTTCTGGCAGTCTTGATGCCATAGGTAGTTTAAGAGGGCTCTCGCACAGTTTCCGCCCTCGCCGTTAGATGATGTTCCACGCCACGCTCGCGGTATTACAGGACGTGCTACGTCCGCCGCTATGGTCGAGGGTGGCGCTGGTGAACACTCTCAAGGTTCGCTTACACCCAATGAACAAAAATACCCACGAGAGCAGCAGATTGGACAGCTGTCGCCGTAGATCAGTTGATAAGAGCACCGGACGCGATATTCGGAGGTCGTGGGTTCGGATCCCACCGGCGGCATGGTTGTTTTTTCTGCTGCTTTATAAGTAATTTTCTTTAAGCGATTTATTAATCTAAGTACTATAATATCCCACTGATAAGTACAACACATAAAAAAACCATTCCCCTATGCACCTTGGTTTCGGTGACTGTTGGCTCCCTTCATAAGTTTGTCAAACGGGCCCCTCATTTCCTTTAACTTATCTGCTAATAGCTTAACGAGGGTATCGGTTCTGGCAGTCTTGATGCCATAGGTAGTTTAAGAGGGCTCTCGCACAGTTTCCGCCCTCGCCGTTAGATGACGTTAAACGTCACACTTCCGGTATTACGGGACGTTCTACGTCCGCCGCTATGGTCGAGGGTGGCGCTGGTGAACACCCTCAAGGTTCGCTTACACCCAAAGAACATAAATACCCACGAGAGCAGCAGATAGGACAGCTGTCGCCGTAGCTCAGTTGGTAAGAGCACCGGACGCGATATTCGGAGGTCGTGGGTTCGGATCCCACCGGCGGCATGTTGTTTTTTCTGCTGCTTTATAAGTAATTTTCTTTAAGCGATTTTTTGATCTAAGTACTATAATATCCCACTGATAAGCACAACACATAAAAAAAAACATTCCCCTATGCACCTTGGTTTCGGTGACTGCTGGCTCCCTTCATAAGTTTGTCAAACGGGCCCCTCATTTCCTTTAACTTATCTGCTAATAGCTTAACGAGGGTCTCGGTTCTGTCAGTCTTGATGCCATAGGTAGTTTAAGAGGGCTCTCGCACAGTTTCCGCCCTCGCCGTTAGATGACGTTCCATGTAACGCTCGCGGAAATTACAGGACGTGCTACGTCCGCCGCTATGGTCGAGGGTGGCGCTGCTGAACACTCTCAAAGTTCGCTTACACCCAATGAACATAACTATCCACGAGAGCAGCAGATTGGACGCCTGTCGCCGTAGCTCAGTTGGTAAGAGCACCGGACGTGATATTCGGAGGTCCTGGGTTCGGATCCCACCGGCGGCACGGTTGTTTTTTCTGCTGCTTTGTAAGTAATTTTCTTTAAGCGATTTATTAATCTAAGTACTATAATATCCCACTGATAAGCACAACACATAAAAACATTCCCCTATGCACCTTGGTTTCGGTGACTGTTGGCTCCCCTCATAAGTTTGTCAAACGGGCCCCTCATTTCCTTTAACTTATCTGCTAATAGCTTAACGGGGGTCTCGGTTCTGGCAGTCTTGATGCCATAGGTAGTTTAAGAGGGCTCTCGCACAGTTTCCGCCCTCGCCGTTAGATGACGTTCCACGTCAAGCTCGCGGTATTACAGGACATGCTACGTCCGCCGCTATGGTCGAGGGTGGCGCTGGTGAACACTCTCAAGGTTGGCTTACATCCAATGAACATAAATACCCACGAGAGCAACAGATTGGACAGCTGTCGCCGCAGCTCAGTTGGTAAGAGCACCGGACGTGATATTCGGTGGTCGTGGGTTCGGATCCCACCGGCGGCATGGTTTTTTTTCTGCTGCTTTATAAGTAATTTTCTTTAAGCGATTTATTAATCTAAGTACTATAATATCCCACTGATACGTACAACACATAAAAAAACATTCCCCTATGCACCTTGGTTTCGGTGACTGTTGGCTCCCTTCATAAGTTTGTCAAACGGGCCCCTCATTTCCTTTAACTTATCTGCTAATAGCTTAACGAGGGTCTCGGTTCTGGCAGTCTTGATGCCATAGGTAGTTTTAGAGGGCTGTCGCAGTTTCCGCCCTCGCCGTTAGATGACGTTCCACGTCACGCTCGCGGTATTACAGGACGTGCTTCGTCCGCCGCTATGGTCGAGGGTGGCGCTGGTGAACACTCTCAAGGTTCGCTTACACCCAATGAACAAAAATACCCACGAGAGCAGCAGATTGGACAGCTGTCGCCGTAGATCAGTTGATAAGAGCACCGGACGCGATATTCGGAGGTCGTGGGTTCGGATCCCACCGGCGGCATGGTTGTTTTTTCTGCTGCTTTATAAGTAATTTTCTTTAAGCGATTTATTAATCTTAGTACTATAATATCTCACTGATAAGTACAACACATAAAAAAACCATTCCCCTATGCACCTTGGTTTCGGTGACTGTTGGCTCCCTTCATAAGTTTGTCAAACGGGCCCCTCATTTCCTTTAACTTATCTGCTAATAGCTTAACGAGGGTATCGGTTCTGGCAGTCTTGATGCCATAGGTAGTTTAAGAGGGCTCTCGCACAGTTTCCGCCCTCGCCGTTAGATGACGCTCCACATCACGCTCGCGGTATACAGGACGTCCTACGTCCGCCGCTATGGTCGAGGGTGGCGCTGGTGAACACTCTCAAGGTTCGCTTACACCCAATGAACAAAAATACCCACGAGAGCAGCAGATTGGACAGCTGTCGCCGTAGATCAGTTGGTAAGAGCACCGGACGCGATATTCGGAGGTCGTGGGTTCGGATCCCATCAGCGGCATGGTTGTTTTTTCTGCTGCTTTATAAGTAATTTTCTTTAAGCGATTTATTAATCTAAGAACTATAATAACCCACTGATAAGTACAACACATAAAAAAACCATTCCCCTATGCACCTTGGTTTCGGTGACTGTTGGCTCCCTTCATAAGTTTGTCAAACGGGCCCCTCATTTCCTTTAACTTATCTGCTAATAGCTTAACGAGGGTATCGGTTCTGGCAGTCTTGATGCCATAGGTAGTTTAAGAGGGCTCTCGCACAGTTTCCGCCCTCGCCGTTAGATGACGTTCCACGTCACACTTCCGGTATTACAGGACGTGCTACGTCCGCCGCTATGGTCGAGGGTGGCGCTGGTGAACACTGTGAAGGTTCGATTACACCCAATGAACATAAATACCCACGAGAGCAGCAGATTGGACAGCTGTCGCCGTAGCTCAGTTGGTAAGAGCACCGGACGCGATATTTGGAGGTCGTGGGTTCGGATCCCACCGGCGGCATGGTTGTTTTTTCGGCTGCCTTATAAGTAATTTTCTTTAAGCGATTTATTAATCTAAGTAATATAATATCCCCCTGACAAGCACAACACATAAAAAAACCTTCCCCTATGCAACTTGGTTTCGGTGACTATTGGCTCTCCTCATAGGGTTGTCAAACGGGCCCCTCATTTCCTTTAACTTATCTGCTAATAGCTTAACGAGGGTCTCGGTTCTGGCAGTCTTCATGCCATAGGTAGTTTAAGAGGGCTCTCGCACAGTTTCCGCCCTCTCCGTTAGATGACGCTCCACATCACGCTCGCGGTATTACAGGACATGCTACGTCCGCCGCTATGGTCGAGGGTGGCGCTGGTGAACACTCTCAAGGTTCGCTTACACCCAATGAACATAAATACCCACGAGAGCAGCAGATTGGACGCCTGTCGCCGTAGCTCAGTTGGTAAGAGCACCGGACGCGATATTCGGAGGTCGTTGGTTCTGATCCCACCGGCGGCACGGTTGTTTTTTCTGCTGGTTTGTAAGTAATTTTTTTAAGCGATTTATTAGTCTAAGTACTATAATATCCCACTGATAAGCACAACACATAAAAAACATTCCCCTATGCACCTTGGTTTCGGTGACTGTTCGCTCCCTTCATAAGTTTGTCAAACTGGCCCCTCATTTCCTTTAACTTATCTGCTAATAGCTTAACGGGGGTCTCGGTTCTGGCAGTCGTGATACCATAGGTAGTTTAAGAGGGCTCTCGCACAGTTTCCGCCCTCGCCTTTAGATGACGCTCCACGTCACGCTCGCGGTATTACAGGACGTGCTACGTCCGCCGCTATGGTCGAGGTTGGCGCTGGTGAACACTCTCAAGATTCGCTTACACCCATTGAACATAAATACCCACGAGAGCAGCGGATTGGACAGCTGTCGCCGTAGCTCAGTTGGTAAGAGCACCGGACGCGATATTCGGAGGTCGTGGGTTTGAATACCAACGGCGGCACGGTTGTTTTTTCTGCTGCTTTATAAGTAATTTTCTTTAAGCGATTTATTAATCTAAGTACTATAATATCCCACTGATAAGTACAACACATAAAAAACATTCCCCTATGCACCTTGGTTTCGGTGACTGTTGGCTCCCTTCATAAGTTTGTCAAACGGGCCCCTCATTTCCTTTAACTTATCTGCTAATAGCTTAACGGGGGTCTCGGTTCTGGCAGTCTTGATGCCATAGGTAGTTTAAGAGGGCTCTCGCACAGTTTCCGCCCTCGCCGTTAGATGACGTTCCACGTCACGCTCGCGATATTACAGGACGTGCTACGTCCGCCGCTATGGTCGAGGGTGGCGCTGGTGAACACTCTCAAGGTTCGCTTACACCCAATGAACAAAAATACCCACGAGAGCAGCAGATTGGACAGCTGTCGCCGTAGCTCAGTTGGTAACAGCACCGGACGCGATATTCGGAGGCCGTGGGTTCGGATCGCACCGCCGGCATGGTTGTTTTCTCTGCTGCTTTATAAGTAATTTTCTTTAAGCGATTTATCAATCTAAGTACTATAATATCCCACTGATAAGCACAACACATAAAAAACATTCCCCTATGCACCTTAGTTTCGGCGACTGTTGGCTCCCTTCATAAGTTTGTATAACCGGCCCCTCATTTATTTAACTTATCTGCTAATAGCTTAACGAGGGTCTCGGTTCTGGCAGTCTTGATGTCATAGGTAGTTTAAGAGGGCTCTCGCACAGTTTCCGCCCTCGCCGTTAGATGACGTTCCACGTCACGCTCGCGGTATTACAGGACGTGCTACGTCCGCCGCTATGGTCGAGGGTGGCTCTGGTGAACACTCTCAAGGTTCGCTTACACCCAATGAACAAGAATACCCACGAGAGCAGCAGATTGGACGCCTGTCGCCGTAGCTCCGTTGGTAAGAGCACCGGACGCGATATTCGGAGGTCGTGGGTTCGGCACCCACCGGCGGCACGGTTGTTTTTTCTGCTGGTCTGTAAGTAATTTTTTTAAACGATTTATTAATCTAAGTACTATAATATCCCTCTGATAAGCACAACACATAAAAAACATTCCCCTATGCACCTTGGTTTCGGTGACTGTTCGCTCCCTTCATAAGTTTGTCAAACGGGCCCCTCATTTCCTTTAACTTATCTGCTAATAGCTTAACGGGGGTCTCGGTTCTGGCAGTCTTGATACCATAGGTAGTTTAAGAGGGCTCTCGCACAGTTTCCGCCCTCGCCGTTAGATGACGCTCCACGTCACGCTCGCGGTATTACAGGACATGCTACGTCCGCTGCTATGGTCGAGGGTGGCGCTGCTGAACACTCTCAAAGTTCGCTTACACCCAATGAACATAACTACCCACGAGAGCAGCAGATTGGACAGCTGTCGCCGTAGCTCAGTTGGTAATAGCACCGGACGCGATATTCGGAGGTCGTGGGTTCGGATCCCACCGGCGGCATGGTGGTTTTTTCTGCTGCTTTATAAGTAATTATCTTTAAGCGATTTATTAATCTAAGTACTATAATATCCCACTGATAAGCACAACACATAAAAAAAACATTCCCCTATGCACCTTGGTTTCGGTGACTGTTGGCTCCCTTCATAACTTTGTCAAACGGGCCCCTCATTTCCTTGAACTTATCTGCTAATAGCTTAACGAGGGTCTCGGTTCTGGCAGTCTTGATGCCTTAGGTAGTTTAAGAGGGCTCTCGCAGAATTTCCGCCCTCGCCGTTAAGGCGCGCTCACATTAGCGGGAAAACGCGCAACGCAGGACGTTTTTCGCGCGCCGCTTCCAGCACAAGCCGGTTTTTCTCCCGCGGACAGCCGCTGTGCCGTCCCGCAGAGCGATGGGTCCGGTACCTACTTTTCCCGTGCCGCTGACGACAACAGCCAATGGGCGCCGACCGTGAACCGTGACGTCGGTCCCAGTTCAGTGACCCCGTCGGCGGAGGCGGAGGCTGCGCGCGTCCGGCCGGCCGGCCGGCCGGCCGGGCACTCGGCGGCTGCTTTGCCAGCATGAACATGCGACTTGAGACGGTGCAGAAGCGATGGTGCAGAAACAGCGAACAGACAAGTAATAAGTACGTCTACCGTAGCCAACAGCTCATCGCTCGAACCAGCCATCCTCGAGACAAAAAGGGCGACGGGAGGGGAGCTAGCAGACGATCAAGAAGACGACGGAAGAAAAGGGTGCGCTTTCCAGTCTTCTCTAGTGTCACGTGACTATCCCCTTCTCTTTCTGCTTGTTCGGGTCCTCCCTCAGCGCCTCCTCTCTCCACATTTCAAGACAACCGCAGCGAGAAAACGCGCGCAGTGTGAGCGTCATTCTCAGGAGCTGCGAGGCAGCGTCGACGTTGACGCTGTGCCGCTGTGAGAAGCTTCCCGCTAGTGTGAGCGCTCCTTTAGATGACGTTCCACGTCACGCTCGCGGTATTACAGGACGTGCTACGTCCGCCGCTATGGTCGAGGGTGGCGCTGGTGAACACTCTCAAGGTTCGCTTACACCCAATTAACATAAATACCTACGAGAGCAGCAGATTGGACAGCTGTCTCCGTAGCTCGGTTGGTAAGAGCACCGGACGCGATATTCGGAGGTCGTGGGTTCGGATCCCACCGGCGGCATGGTTGTTTTTTCTGCTGCTTTATAAGTAATTTTCTTTAAGCGATTTATTAATCTAAGTACTATAATATCCCACTGATAAGCACAACACATAAAAAAAATTCCCCTATGCACCTTGGTTTCGGTGACTGTTGGCTCCCTTCATAAGTTTGTCAAACGGGCCCCTCATTTCCTTTAACTTATCTGCTAATAGCTTAACGAGGTTCTCGGTTCTGGCAGTCTTGATGCCATAGGTAGTTTATGAGGGCTCTCGCACACTTTCCGCCCTCGCCGTTAGATGACTTTCCACGTCACGCTCGCGGTATTACAGGACGTGCTACGTCCGCCACTATGGTCGAGGGTGGCGCTGGTGAACACTCTCAAGGTTCACTTACACCCAATTAACATAAATACCCACGAGAGCAGCAGATTGGACAGCCGTCGCAGTAGCTCAGTTGGTAGAGCACTGGACGCGATATTCGGCAGTCGTGGGTTCGGATCCCACAGGCGGCATGGTTGTTTTTTCTGCTGCTTTATACATAATTTTCTTTAAGCACCAGATTAATTGAAGAAATATTCTCTTACCCAACTGATCAGCACTACAAAATAAAAATAAACATTCTCCTATGCACCATGATTTCGATGACTGTTGGCTTCCTTCATATGTTTGTCAAACGAGCCCCACATTTCCTCACACACACACACACACACACACACACACACACACACACACACACTATATATATATATATATATATATATATATATATATATATATATATATATATATATATATATATATATATATATATATATATATATATACACATACATTAAGGAAGCCAACAGTCACCGAAACCAAGCGGCATAGGGGAATGTTTTTAATCTTTTTTATTTTATTTTTTTTCTCGTTTTTTTCGTTGTGCCAAACAATCGGTTTAAAGAAAATTACTTATAAAGTAGCAGAAAAAAACACCATGCCGCCGGTGGGATCCGAACCCACGACCTCCGAATATCGCGTCCGGTGCTTTTACCAACTGTGCTACGGCAACGGCTGTCCAATCTGCTGCTTTCGTGGGTATTTATGTTTACTGGGTGTAAGCGAACCTTGAGAGTGTTCACCAGCGCCACACTCGACCATAGCGGTGGACGTAGCACGTCCTGTAACACCGCGAGTGTGACGTAGAACGTCAACTAACGGCGAGGGCGCAAACTGTGCGAGAGCCCTCTTATGCTACCTATGGAAACAAGACTGCCAGAACAGAGACCCCCGTTAAGCTATTAGCAGACAAGGTAAAGGAAATGAGGGGCTCGTTTTGACAAACATATTAAGGAAGCCAACAGTCACCGTAACCAAGGGGCATAGGGGAATGTTTTTAATCTTTTTTATTTTTTTTTGTAGTGCCAAACAATCGGTTTAAAGAAAATTACTTATAAAGCAGCAGAAAAAACAACCATGCCGCCGGTGGGATCTGAACCCACGACCTCCGAATATCGCGTCCGGTGCTCTTACCAACTGAGCTGCTTTTTTCTGCTGCTTTATAATTTTCTTTAAACCGATTGTTTGGCACTACAAAAATAAAATAAAAAAAGATTAAAAACATTCCCCTATGCCCCTTGGTTTCGGTGACTGTTGGCTTCCTTAATATTGTCACGTAGTGGTGACGGCAGTCGAAGCAGCGATGAAGACGGACGAAAGGATCTTCTAAAAGAACTGTTTATTGGGCTGACTTGCACCCAAAATGGACTGAATCACTCGGCGGCGGCGAAGCGACAAGCGTGCTCGGCGGCCGTCGAACAGAATGCCCGCCGCTGTCGGCCGTGCTCAATTTAAAGCTGATAGCGAACATTCGAGATAAAGGGCGCAAAGTTACTAGAACATTCCGGAACAACGTAGAATCAGCTTTGCCTGGCTGCGATCAATCGAGATAAATCTAGTCGCGTCTTGCGTCGCAAACAAAGCGATAAGGTGGTGTCGCGGCAGATTTGAAAAACGAATAAACACTGCAAATATTCGCGGCAATGTGTTTGTCAAAACGAGCCTTTCATTTCCTTTACCTTGTCTCCTAATAGCTTAACGGGGGTCTCCGTTCTGGCAGTCTTGTTGCCATAGGTAGCATAAGAGGGCTCTCGCACAGTTTCCGCCCTCGCCGTTAGTTCACGTTCGATGTCACACTCGCGGTATTACAGGACGTGCTACGTCCACCGCTATGGTCGAGGGTGGCGCTGGTGAACACTCTCAAGGTTCGCTTACACGCAGTAAACATAAATAATAATAATAATAATAATAATAATAATAATAATAATAATAATAATAATAATAATAATTGGTTTCTTGGGGAAAGGAAATGGCGCAGTATCTGTCTCATATATCGTTGGACACCTGAACCGCGCCGTAAGGGAAGGGATAAAGGAGGGAGTGAAAGAAGAAAGGAAGAACATAAATACCCACGAAAGCAGCAGATTGGACAGCCGTCGCCGTAGCTCAGTTGGTAAGAGCACTGGATGCGATATTCGGAGGTCGTGAGTTCGGATCCCACCGGCGGCATGGTTGTTTTTTTTTGCTGCTTTATAAGTAATTTTTTTAAACCGATTGTTTGGCACTACAAAAAAAAGATTAAAAACATTCCCCTATGCCCCTTGGTTTCGGTGACTGTTGGCTTCCTTAATATGTTTGTCAAAACGAGCCCCTCATTTCCTTTACCTTGTCTGCTAATAGCTTAACGGGGGTCTCGGTTCTGGCAGTCTTGTTGCCATAGGTAGCATAAGAGGACTCTCGCACAGTTTCCGCCCTCGCCGTTAGTTGACGTTCTACGTCATACTCGCGGTATTACAGGACGTGCTACGTCCACCGCTATGGTCGAGGGTGTCGCTGGTGAACACTCTCAAGGTTCGCTTACACGCAGTAAACATAAATACCCACGAAAGCAGCAGATTTGACAGCCGTCGCCGTAGCTCAGTTGGTAAGAGCACCGGACGCGATATTCGGGGGTCGTGGGTTCGGATCCCACCTGCGGCATGGTGTTTTTTTCTGCTGCTTTGTCATTTTCTTTAAACCGATTGTTTGGCACAACAAAAAAAAATAAATATTAATAACATTCCCTAATGCTCCTTGGTTTCAGTGACTGTTGGCTTCCTTAATATGTTTGTCAAAACGAGCCCCTCATTTCCTTTACCTTGTCCGCTAATATATATATATATATATATATATATATATATATATATATATATATATCTATATATATATATATATATATATATATATATATCTATCACCCTGCGATCTCCTTGGCACCAGAACGTTTTTTAATCAGCTAATTTACATGCATGAACTAGCAGTCTACGCTTTTCCTTTTGGCTAACTCGTGCACGAGTTTTCTTCAACTGCCCGTGCAGATTCGTGAAGACTTCATTCTTTCGGCAGCAAGACGAGGTTTTCTTTCCAGAGCATGACTTTGAAATTGGTCTATTTGATTTCAGGGAAGATATCGAACTTCACTCACGCCCTGTTGTCCTCCAGAGACGAGGCCTTGGAGCAGGAGAAAACTGACGCCGAGTTTTTGACTGAAGGAAATATGGTTCAGATACTCATCGATTTATTTGGAGGTAAGATATCCTGTAAGATGGCCGACCACCGTTAAGTTCCGAGACAGTTACCCATGCTGATGAGTGCTGCAATTGAGAAAAAAGGCACGGCTAACTTGTGGTCTGCGAGGGAAAACAATGGTAGCCTATTTAGTATGGTTAGGCCAAATGTGAATAAGGCGTGCAACATGTGTTAGCCATTGTTTTGCTAGTTATTGCAAGGTTATGGCAAAGCACATGTAATGTAAGAATTCGCAGCACGATCAGTTCCACATGAGACTTGACTGGTGTTACAGTACCGTCTATACATATATACAGCTCAAACTTTCGTACCGCTTTAGCTAATATTGTACACTGACAGGATTATATATAGTGTTGTTGCTCATTGTACTTGTTTTTGGATTTGTCATGGTGTTACTGTTGTTATTCCTACCCCTGTAAACAGTTCAGATACTTATTTTTGTTTTGTTTGTTTAAGCCACTCCTCTCTTCAATGGCTTTTCTAAAAAGGCCTTGAGGGTATTGTAAATAAATAAAACAATGTGGATTTCACTCGGAGAGGTGAGGGAGGATGGACGCAGGAAAAATTTGTGAGGACGAGGGTGAGAGAAGAAAGGCATGATGAGGCGAAAATGGTGGACGAAAGATGATGAGGTGAGGGCGAGGGAGGTGGCCCTGAGCGCGAGGGTGATGGCCCGAACCGTAATCCGGGCTAACGTTTTTTGTCTGTGCAGCCCGTTATGAATTCCCATTTTAGAGCTCTATTTCTCAGAGTGAAGGTTCCCGTGGAATATGTAGTTTCTGCTGTCTGCAGGTGCATGAGGCGAACACGAAAGGTGGAGAACCGCACAGCCTCTCCCTCACAGCGCCTAAGTTGTAAATAAAACAAACTAAGGAAGCACGTACGAACAGCCACAGCTAAGCTTCGAAGAGAAAGAAAAAACGCAAGAAATGGTGAAGGAGCAGGAACGAAAGTCATAAAACAGTCGGCACACTTGGTGAACGAAGGCTTACGGAGTCAGGAATAATCCAGCGTTGGCACTGCATGGCATTCAGTGAAGGAGTACGCGTGCGCAAAAGAGTGCGCGGAGTACCGACGTGCGGCAATCATTGCAACGTCGTGGTAATAAATTTGGCCATGTCTGCTCGAATCAACGCGCTTAAGATTAAAGTGAATGGTGGGATAGCTGTATCGAGCTCGACCCATCACGGTGCAGATGGAGCGTCTCGCGTTGTGATCATGTTCGCGGCACGGCTGGTTATGCATAGTTCTCACCATTCGGTCTCTTGAATGGGAGCTGTGTGTGCTCCGACTACAAAGTCGTATCAGTGTTACTGGACATAGCTCGTTTGAAGAAATTCACCATAACTAGCAGTGATGTTAGATGATGCAATGATATTGTTCTTCATATGATGATGTTCACGCTTGTTTGCTGACTAGGCGACACATTGCAATGGGCGAAGAGGACAACGTTTTCTTCAACTGTACCCGTTCATTTAGAGTTTTGTTACATTGGTCGGCAGGTGCGCCCAGTAAAAGCTACAAATTCAAACTCTCAAGAAGGCCGGAGTCCACACCAAAGAGTCAAACACGCAAACTACAAGGTTAAGTAGGTCGCTCCGGCGGGCTAGTTGGTACATTTGAAGCGAATGAGTAAAACTGCACAAAGAGAACGGCTCTCACCTGGGCTCCTCTCTACTTCTAAAGAACAAAAAACAATTGGCACTCGTCAATCTGAACCTGATTGCCTTGTCAACATGCCAGACCCGAGTTTTAGCACACTACCTCAAGAGAAATCTCGTCCCGACTCAACTTCTGGGGCTTTCTGAAGTCCCATGTCCTTCCTGGGGCGCACTCGCAGGATATGCAGGATCATGAATTCAGGAGCCTGGAGGCAAGTGAGGCACTACTCGTATTGGCTAAGAGTCACCATCTACGAAAGAACCAAGGATTGGTTATCCGCACGACGTTTCCAGAGTACAACCGTCGGCGCAGATGAACGAATTTCTTTGGCAGAGAACGCGACTTACTTTTCCGGCCACGCACCGGACAACCACGACGATGTCACGGTACTGGGCAATGTTGATTATCCAAGGAACATCAAAGAAACGCTACAAAAGGAACCGAAGTTTTGCTTCGAGCCCTCGGCAGGATGTTCTGAGCTGCTTGCCATGGTGCGACGTGTTGGGGCACTAGCCTCTGACCAGGATAGGGAACGGGCTGTTAACCACACTGTAGACTGCCTTCTGCGAAACATAAGTCGTCTTACCTCTCGCAAGGCTCTAGTGTAGAAAGTTGTGTCTTACCTAAGCGGTAACGGCCTAGCAACAATGGAAGCAGTCAACGAGGGCGGCTTCGTAGACTTGCCGCAAGGTATGTTTCCGGAGAGAGCTCGGAAGCAGTCTTAAAGAACTTCAAACCGTCTGAATTCCGAACCAAGATCCAGAGAAAGCAAGCTGTCAGGCTCCTAAAGCAAATGAACCTTAGCGCTGTTGCACTGTCTGTCTCAAAAACCAAGAGGGATTTGTTGGAAATGTTTTTCACCTGCAAAGCACACAAAGCGGATTGCCCTCTTTGTGCCACTACATTGGAAAGAGGGAGCTGGCAACATGTCGTCCTTCCTGAAGCAACACCTCGACAAACTGGTGGGGTGTGATCCTTACCCCATGCGCAGCTTCAAGGAACCGGTGAAAATTCATGAAAAAGGCATCCCACTAACTTCTACAGCCTTTTCTATTGATGTAGATGACTTGGTCTACTCCATACCTCATGATGGTTTCCACAAAGCAGTCAGAGACAGAATTGAAGAACATGGTGAAATAGCCTTCCAGAACACCGCAGGCACAGTACAGTTTCTAGAACTACTGCAATTTTGCCTTCCCTCCACTGCTAGCCTTCACGATGGGCATTTTTACGTCCAGAAATCTGGCATTTGTATCGGGTCACCTGTTGATCCTGCTTTGTGCAACATTTTTATGGCATCTTCGGACAGGCGCCTAGAAAAACAACTTTTGAAGCAACCTGTGCTACGCGTGCTTGCTTATGTTGATGACTATCTTGTGATTTCAGATAACTCCTTTAAACTTGGCCTCGACAGTGTTGTTGCCAGCATTCTCTACACGTTCTCCTCTGAGGGGCAACGACTGCATTTTACTCACGAATTGACAAGAGACAACAAAATCCAGTTTCTCGACCTCAAATTGCATTTTTCCGATGCCCATGTTTGCTGTTCCTACAATCCTAGATCTAACAAAAGCCTTTTACCCTATAAAAGTGCACATTCTAAGTTAGTGAAACACAGCACCATTATGTCCAGTTGTTTGTCTGCCCTTCGGGATTCATGTGATCACTCACTGTCATCAAGTTTCTAGAATCAAGTCAGATGCCTCGAATATGCGGGCTGCCACATCATTTAATTCTTAGCTTATGTGAAGGCCTTCTACAGAGGTTGAAAAATACTGAAAGTACAGTGCTTAGACCAAACACTTTCCTTTGTCATGCCTTATTTTCACTGTCTTTCTCGTAACGTTAGGTAGCATTTACCTAGGTAAATATGCTATACGTGTTTTTTCGGCCCCTTGTATGCTGAGAAAAGTTTGTGCCCTGCTCTCAGGAAGAAACAAAAGAGAGACAGAAGGAGAGCAGCACGTGCAAAACAAACCATCAGACAAAGTACGTCAGATGTGTCTCCAAGGTTATCTCTCAGATACCTCTATCTTGCGGGCAGGTGTACATCAGCCAAACCAGCCGGTGCTTCAATGAGTGCGCCTTGTAACATAGAACATCGACGCGCACCGGTACGGGTAGCAATCTACCACTGCATTGCAAGAGTTGCGACAGCCGCTGCTACTACGTACCTTATCTGGACAAGACCACGTTCCTCTCTAAGGCAAGCAGCAAAACTGAAAGGGAGGTCATCGAAACTTTCTTTATTGCCAAAAGGGGCAACTAATGCGTTAGCTCGTCCTCGATATTGATATCAAGACAAGAAATCGAATTTTTACAACTAGAAGGGAATTTTCGGGTTTGACACTGCCTCTGACACACCTGTGTCCTTTGCAGTTCTGATGTCATTACAATGAGCCTTTTCGGCGCTCGTGTATTTCTTGTTATGTTCATGGCCTTATAAGCCACCTTTTTTACATAAATAAAATCAGCTGCAAGTCTGCGCCTTGTCTGTGCGTGCCTTTTGTCCAGTTCTCTTTGCACAGTTTTACTCGTTCGCTACAAGCTTAACACTGCGCAATCAGGCCAGAACCGACCACAAGGCGAAGTACCTTCCTCCCGCTCTCAAAGAGGCCGGAATCAGCACTATGGATATTACGAGTCGCTTAACCACTGTGGACTTCAGGAACTGAATGGTGGTGTTTGCTGCGTGCACATGCATCTTTGTGTTGAAAGATAATCACCCGCAGCCTTGTCCATACTCCCGTTTTATACGCGGCTTGCCGAAAATTTATGGAAAGCATGATGTTACGTGGCAGTAAGAGTCCTTTGTTTCTCCGGAAGAATGGTTGCCCAATGACGGCTTTTGCCGTTGCCAAAAAACATCGCCACCATTTCCTTGCCGATACCTCGAGGCGGCGACATCACTTTTATTTCTAGACTTTCAGCAGGGAAAGATCTTGAGGTCGAGTCATGACTGGTCTCCGATTAGCACTGATAAATCTTAAAAATATAAGTTTCCGTGTGAGGGTTTTCTTTTGCCTCTTCTTTTCATTAAAATTTCAGTTGTTAGTCCACCCTTGTATTGTGTTCCTCTTTTCTCCTGGGTTGCATCTTTTGGCTGGTTTTAAAGGGACTATGCAATGAATAAAAAGTCGCTTGTAAATGCCTTAAGTGCATAGAAATGATGCTAAGAAGCATTCACACCAAGTATGAGTCTTTGGAACTGAGCCGGCAAATTATTGAATTTTTAAAAACCGTGTTTTTTAAAATTCGCGGGCAGATTCTTGTGCTCGTAGTGACCGATTTTGAAGCTAAAATCGTGAAAAAAGACGTCACTGTATCCATAACGTTACCAGGTCACCACACGCTGTCATTCGCTGGAGCCACGGCAGCCACGACGTCATGGGCACACTTCCGATAGCCGTGAAAATCGTCTGCTCGTGCCGCCGCACGACCCTCTCGGGCAAGCGCGAGCCAGGGCATTGCATTGGCACATATGGTTTCAATTTTCTCTGCCGCCTCCTTCTGTCGGGAGTTCCAGAGCCACTCGCAGTGGCTCGCCGAGTCACTACTGTAGTCGCTGGCGTTCAGCCGGTACGGCGTGAACGCATAGGGCTCAATGCCCACCACGGCCGTAAGAGCGAGCAGTCGCGCCTCGAGGTCCGGGTCCATTACTGCTGATTACAACAGGCGACAGGCAAAGAAACCCGACGCGCGCCTCAATCACGCTGCCGCTGCTGGGGTGCTAGGAGCGACAATCGGAAGTTGCAAAAGGAACGTCAGCGGATGACGTATTCATGGGCGGGGCACGGTCCCAGAGCTGTTTTCTTTATTTTTGTCTGGTGCCCCGCGTGTACGAGTTGAGGGTGGAGAGGAGGAGCGTAATTTTTAATCGTCTATATCTTTGGTGTTATTGATTCTAGCTTAAAAATTCTTGCGTTGGGGTGATGAATGATGAAATGCCTATCTCTCGTCTGCTTTACGTAATCTCGATTAATTTAGTGCATAGTCCCTTTAAGGTGATTCAGTATCAACTCACCCAGTCGTCCGCCTTTTCAGAAATATGTGTTGAGTTCCCTCCATCGAAATTGGCCGCCATTTTTTATACCTTTCCGCACGAATGTGGTTTTGCCGTTTGTCAATATGTGAGGCACCGAATAAACTGATGTCACCTACATTAAACTTCCCGACATCAAGATGCCCCTGCAGGATTTTAGACACTGTCGGAGCCCCACTCTGTGATGCTCGCTTAATGTCTTCAAAAGTCACTTGATGTAATATAGCATAAAATTCTTTCCACAGCGGATGTCTTCCTCCTTTTCTTGTCTTTCAATGCAATATCACACCTCTTAAATTTATATTTATTCATTTACTCGTGTTTTCTAAAGGCTCTCACAGGGAGTACTTCACATGGGCGCGGAGCGACACAGTATTAATAATAACACGTCGAGCACTTTAAACAATATTAAATAAAAACCAAGAAAAACCTTTTATGACGAACAAAAGGACCAAGACAAAGCACATGTAATGTTCCCGATTATTATGTCGTGATCGAGAATGCAGTCTCATTGAATTGTGTCTGCAGGATTGCTCGTTAAGACTAAATCAAAATGTTAGCAGTGTTTGATGTGCAGCGCGAGTAGTGATTAATAAGTTGTGATAATGAGAAATCTGCACATGGCTAAAGAAAATCATGTGCTTCCGGCAATGCTCGCTTCGACGAACTATGTGCTCCCCTTAATACCACGAAAGTTAGTCACCAAAAATGACCACAGAACAACTCCGAAAACGCGCACATATTTCATAGATAGTATACAATGAAATCCGTAAGAGAAGGAATCAAGCATTACAGAGGGTCACCAAACGGCACCAGTAATGAAGCCAACAGATCCAAACTTTAAAGAAAGCTGCACACATTCAAGAAAATTACAAATGACAAATAGTACAGACGTGATCGAACCCATTCTCGATCCACAAATGTAGACCACCTCCTATACGATTTTTTTTCTGTCACATTGAAAAAAATTGTGTTTTACTGACAAAAATAGCATTATCAGGAAGGACTTTAGTGAGCTACATTTCGGTTCGTGCTACTGCACATGCAGAGGCCGAGTCGATCAGCCAGGACAGTTCGTCACAATTTGACAGAATGCTTCTTATGTTTGTGAAAAAAAAATGAATGGTTTTATCGATGTTACCTTATGGACATTAAAGTTGGAGCCTGAATTGCATGAGCGATAGAAAAGCATTATTCGGTTGAACACCTAGGAATACGCACAGCGCATCTGGCCATCAGTGTCCCATAAATAGGTGAGCAGGGTCATCAAAACCCTAAAAAAAATGCAGCGATGAATGGAGCAGTAGTTCTGTAAAATCACTACACAAGCCCAAGGTTTTCAGACTTGTTACAATTACTTTTAAAATCAAACATATATAGTTATTGTCCGAACTGCACTAATTCCATCTTCAATGCAGGAAACAGATGACAAAATAATGTCCCTTTTAACTTTCTGCACTAGGTGAACGAGTTGGCATCGATTCATTGTGGTCAACTGCACAAACTAGAAGAGAACAGGAATTTCTCTAGTTCTCCTTGTTCTGTAGTGCACAGGGAAGCGCCTGCCCTGTGTACTTCTTGTTTTATAGTTCCTCATTTTCTGTGGCATTTATCACATTTGCTAGAGTATATCAGAAAGAGCTGGGCTCCAGTCAGCGCTTCTTGCAACTGAAACAGAATCGTTACGCAGCCTGTCTCAAAACTGTCGCAGCAGCCTCGCACACTGCACTCAGACAAGTGAGGAGGAGTGTATCGTGTGTCTGTGACTGCAGTCATGTCTGCTGTCTTCCTGGAACATGAATATTGGCAAATGACTGCAGGAATAGAAGTTCAGTTTTGTAAAGCCAGCATTCGCAAATTATCTACGTGATATTAAAGGCGAACGCGGGCTACATTAACGATGAAATGCGTCACATCGTTTCGTTTGTCCTGGTGCCACCCGTTACCCTTCCCTCTCTCTCGCCAAGAGCACTCATTTATAGCCAGCGCCAGCAATGCTTGTCAGCGACTTTTCTTGTTTTCCAGGCGTAGGGAAGATTTCCCGGTAAGTTGTTTGCGTTGCGAGTTTGGTACGATTAGTACGTCCGTTGAAAATATTATTGCTCGTTTGGTAACCGTATTTATTTCTTGGGTAACAACGGGGATGCAGCTTCACGGCTCCTGCTTGTATTATTGTGCTCAAAACAGAATCGGCTTTTTAGGCCACCTCTGGAGTATGAGGAAAATATCCTAATACCTGCAAGAAAGGCAATAAAAGCTTTATTGACGTCAGCAACAGAAACCTCGAAACATTTTCAACTGCCTTGAGAATGAAAAAACCGCAATGCAATGCTGCCTTCACAACATAACAAGTATTGCATCACTATACTGAGATCATATTGTCATGGGTTGTTCAGATGAAGCAGGTCGGAAGGACACTGGAGGACCAGGATCACAGAAGCAGGCGCCAGAGACAGGCCAAACAATCGCGGCCGGGCTCACGAGCGATTCCTTCCGAGCTTCTTCCTCTTTACCGTCGATCAGCACCCCGCTGGTTGAGGATGACATTAAGTGGATAACACACATGACCCTGCCGATGTGCAGCGAGGCAAAATTGAAGCTGAAAAACATGTGTAGAGTACGAAGAGTTAGGCCATGTGCTTAGAGCGGTCACAGTACGCTTTAAGGCGAGCTACGTGAACCACTTCAGAGGCAGGCGGGCGACAGGATGCCCGCGTTACAATCGGCAGCACTTCGTACTTTAACTGCCTATACGGTGAATCACTTCGTACGGGCCAAAGTATTGTTTCAGCAGCTTCTCGCTAAGACCACGGCATTGAATTGGAATCCACACCCACACTCGGTCACCAGGATTGAACTGAACATCACGGTGGCCTTGTTTGTATCAGCGAGCACCGACTTGCTGGCGAGCTTGGATGCGAAGGCGTGCCAACTGCCGGACTTCTTCCGCGAGTTGGGTGACGAGTTGAGCATACATCTGGCTAATGAGGCAGCATAGCGTCTAGCATGGTAGCAACTTCCCGACCATGCACCAGGCGAAATGGTGAAAATCCGGTAGTTTCTTGAACCGTGGTGTTGTACGCAAAAGTTCGGTTTATGGGGTTTGTCCCAAAGCGACTCAGGCTATGAGGGACGCTGTAGTGAAGGGCTCCGGAAATTTCGACCACCAGGGGTTCTTTAACGTGCACTGACATCGTACAGTACACGGGCCTCTAGAATTTTGCCTCCATCGAAATTCGATCACCGTGGCTGGGATCGAACCCACGCCTTTCGGGTCAGCAGCCGAGCGCCATAACCACTGAGCCACCACAGCGGCTGTACGCAAAAGTTACGTACGGTAACACTTCATCCCAGGTTCGGTGCTCGATGTCGACATAGATTGAGAGCATGTCAGCCAACGTCTTGTTAAGGCGCTCGGTGAGCTCGTTTGTTTGCGGGTGGAATGCAGTAGTTTTGCAGTGGGTTGTCTGGCTTAAGCTCAGTATCTGTAACAGAAGTTGGGACATAAATGCGGCACCACGATCAGTGATAAGGACCTCTGGGGCACCGTGTCGAAGAACAACTGACTCTACAAAAAATTGCCACATCCCAAGCCGTGGATGACGACAGAGCCCGTGATTCGGCATACCGCGTGAGGTAGTTCGTCGCAACAGCGATGCATCGGTTCCCCGATTGTGACTTGGGAAAAGGTCTGTAGGTCCATACCGATCTGCTGGAACGGACTGAGCGGTGGCATGGCGGGGCAAAGGAGTCCCGCAGGCTTCACGGCTGGAGTCTTGCACAGTTGACACTCGCGGCAGGTCCTGGTGTAATGGCGAACGGTTTTGCTGCGAAAGATGTGACCGGCCTCCCCGCAGTGGAAACATATAGCGGATGGTCATTGGTGGTCCTCCACACGTTGGCCTTGCTTGGTCCACGCTGTTGGAAATGAGGGCTGTCGGCAGGCGCAGGAGGCGGTAGTGGCTGTGGTGTGGGGGACAGGCGGTCGACCGTTGGCGGTGACGAGCGATGGACGATAGAGGCGTACGTCACGGTGGGCTGTGCCGGATGAGGGGTGACGGGGCAGCGAGGAAGAAGTGCACGTTGCACTTCTTCTTGGACGACCACTGTGAAAGGGTACAAAGATGTGCAATTGATGGATGACAGATACTTCCGAAGTCCCTCCCTAACAACTTCGCGGATGACCTCACGTAGGCGCATGGCATCGACGGGGTAAGCCGCCGGGTGGTCAGCGAAAAGACTGGAAGTATTAGAAACTCCAGTAAGCCGACGATAATGATATGCCCTCGCTGCCAGGGCGCGCTGGATGTTAGTCGCCTCGGATATAAACCCAGTCATTGTTGTGGGAGGATCCCGAATGAGACCGCAGAAAATGTCAGACTTAACTCCTTGCATAAGAATGCGCACCTGCTTTTCCTCGAAGGCTTGCACTCAGGAGCTTGTTGACATTTTATTATGTTTCTTTAGTCTAAACTTATTGGTCGAACATTTCAAAACAGAGATTATTCTGAAGTACGAAGAAGCGACATTATGGCTGCACATGAGTAGAGTTTTCCTACGGAGTTACATAGCATCGTAAAGTGAAAATTTTAAACGTACCCAATTTTACACTTTTTTTTTACTTCATATTCTGTTATCGACAAAGCGTGCTAACATACTTCGGTCCTTCGTTGCATTTTATATTCTTCTTGAAAGACTGCGAAGTCCATCTTACTCAATTTTTGGAAAAGAGTGCTTCAATGTGACTAAGCATTAATGCACACAAGAATGCAGCTGACAAAAAGGTTCATCTCGAGTGCACGCTGCGTTGGTGTTCTCATGGGCGTGCATGTATTTCAGCTGGAACGGACACGTCAATTGGAGAGCTGCAGTGGCTGCTTCTTAAGATATCTCGGGAACCGAAGATTCAAGAAAGGATACGGAAAGAAATCAACAACAACATAGGTGATCTATTTTCTTTTCCTTTATGAGGTGAGGTGAGCTCTTTGCTGGTAAGCTCCTGTAAGCGGTAATGTTACATGTTTGCGTTAGGTAGTGTCACTGGGCTCTCGTGTCCATAAAAATAACTCAGAAATAAATGGTGTTTTGTTAGTGCCGTAAAGCAACAGAGAATTCACTTTTCGTAGGAACTACAATGTGAGACACTGACCTTATTCAGTGTAGCAAATGCATGTTCACGGTTGCGGCTGTTTTTTGGACCATGCGTACGTAAGATTGAACCAAATGAAAGTGTCCTACAAAAGCCGGTTGATTGCTTAAACAAAGAGGGGTGGGGTATTTGTCGTATTTGCTTAGCATGGCAACATTGTGGGCGCTGTTGCTAACTGCAACGGCTGTTAAAAACAATAAAGAGAGAATGTCGTGCACAGCGAGAAGCTTGGGTAAAACGTGCAAGTATACATAATTTCTGGTAAACATGACAATCCACAAGACTTGGTTTTGGTTCAAAAAGAAAGTTTTTACTAAAGTTTTGTCTTCACCCGGTCAACAAATCGCATTGTGCGACATCGAAGAAAAAATGCTGTCGCATCTATAGATTGTTCGCAAAGCCTAGCAGTTTAATTTTTAAACATGTATACTACATGTTTGATGATGTCAGGACGGCGCTAAAACAACAAGGACAAAAGAGGCACACGAACACAACAAGACAGGCGCCAACTTGCAACTGAGGTTTATTCGCCCACACCCTTGCATTTTATGAAGCACCCGAGCCGTATCGCAGAAGCCTATCACACAAGAATAAGATATTGCAAACAATAATCAGAACTCAGGAAGTAGGTGCTACTTCTAACAGACCGTGGGATACATTCATGCATTCAGCACTACACTCCTGATAAAAGCAAACGAGGCCCCAGATTATCCGAGCGCAAAATCAACAGGAAAGCAATTCATCCTCACAACAAAGACCCACGCTTGGCCAAGGCAAACAGATCGCAATATCAAAATTCTTGCTTTAATACATCTTGTGATAATGAATGAATGACCAACAACAAACTCGGAAAAAATGATGAACATGAAAACTTAAAACCTTCGAGAAATCCTCTCACCGTCAAAGAACTAAAAGTATTGGATTCTACACAATTCTCGTTTGGCTGTTAAAACATATTCAGGAACAACAAACTATGCAGAGAAAACTTCAACACATTAAAACCTAAAGACACTCTTCGAGAAAAGTCACCTCAGCATCACTGATTGAAATGGACGGTTTACCAACGCATGCGCTTCCCGCTTTTTTAATAAAATATGCCTTTACTACTTCTCGCTCCAAATTTGTCTTTTCCGCTCTTCAAAAAATTGTTTTGTCTAGTTCCGGATGACACTCTTTGCAGGTTTTGCAGTGGTCTGCAAGGAAGCTTCCATGTTGGTTGCGTGCATTCCGCAAGTGCTCACTGGCATGTTCATTGAAACATCGACCGGTTTGCCCTATGTAAATGAGACCACAGCTTAGAGGAATCCGACACATGACTTGTGACCTGCATTTGGTGAACTGTTTTTGATGTTTAATAGGGCAAACCGGTCGTTTCTTCTCCAGTTTAGTCATAGTACAGATCTTTGATAGCTTTGATGGGGCCGAAAACACAACTTGCACCTGATGTTTGCTTGCGACATTTTTTATGTTATGGGAAACTTTGTGAATGTAAGGAATGACAGGGACAGATGTCTTTCGTGCTTCTGGAAGTCTCTTATCATGAGGCCACTTCAACTTCTGGATTAACGTTTCGGAGACAGCCAAAATCAAGAGGCGGGTAACCGGCTTCTTGCAACCTCTGAATTTGGTCGCCAAAGCTCACCGACATCATGTGATGCACGACTTTCCCAAGGCATTCTGAAGAGAATAAGCGATTATTGCTCTTTTGACGAGTTTGGAATGAGTGCTGTCAAATGGTAATATCCCTTTCTTTGATCTGGGATTGTACACCCAGCATACGTGATCCTTCATAAATACCAATTTTATGTCCAAAACTGAAGTTCACGATTCACTGGTAATTCCCACGTAAATGTGAGGCCCTGGCTGTTATTAGTGAATACGGATAACACACTTGTTGCCGCCTCAGCTACTTCAGACTCGGGAACATTCTTCAAAATAACCAAAAAATCGTCCACGTATCTAAAAATGTATACAAGATGCGGTTCACTAAGTTGACTTTTGATTTGATAACCGACGGCTGACAAGAAAATGTCACAGAGTACAGGCGCCACGCAAGACCGTATGCAAACACATTTTTTCTGAAGAAAGAAGCTTCCTTCAAATGATATGGCTGTCGAGCCGAAGTAGAATGCCAACAAACCTACGAAACTGTCGCTGCTAATCCTTGCAGCATTTTGAAATTGAACTTCCCCTGTTGTGATGATCTTTTTTCTGACAGCACTTGGGAGTCCGTGATGAGGAACAGAGTAGTACAAATCTTCAATATCGATGGAGAAACCTATGTACTCGAGGGAGGACAAAGCGTCCAGTTGCTGCACAACGTACGAGGAACTACGAACCAGGAAAGGATCATCTTCCACCAAAGAACCAAGGTGCTTTAGAAGGTAGCAACTGACAACGCATTGCCAAGTCCCTTTTTCCGACACGATGGATCGTAGTGGCATACCAGGCTTGTGGGTTTTTACCGTGAAGAATATTTCAAGGAAGCCCCTCTCTTCATCTTTTGCTCGCTTGATGGCATCCAGGTGCAAGTCATCCAAAATTTTGAGTGCTTGTCGTTTTCTAGTGCGTGCGTTGAATTTTATCGGTTTGAAGTTATTGTTGATGGTCGAAAACTCCATTTCTTGGAAAAAAACCCATGGGCAGGACAGCAAAACCACTATCCTTGTCTGCTTGGAATGCCAGGAGACCATTTTCTTTGAGGGCATTGGACACCTTTTCAAGAAGCGGGTTTCTCGGGGGGTTATTCCCGACGCACCTCGTCACGCAGGCGGCGCCGTCATCCATGACCCTCTCTTTTCCACGTTCCGTCGCATGGCCGGCCACCCTTCTAACCATGGCCAGCAACTCCTGCTGCTTGGCATGCGCTGGGAAGCAGAACTTTGGGCCTTTCACCAACACATCTTTCACTTTTTCAGGAAGAACCGCCTCCCCAAGAACGACAAGCTTGCTGCAGCAATCACCAGAAGGCTCCTTAGGCCGGGAAATCAGGCTCGTCAACGCACGTTGCCAGAGGAACTCTGTAGTTCTTGCCACCATCCTTTTCATTTCTTCTAACCGCCTGTGCTCTTTCGTCGGGTCTATTCCAAGCAACATTAAACAGAAGGGCACGTGCCCAATCATGGAACATGTGGACCTGCCTCCAGTACTCTGACTTGAGTATCTTGCAAATGCATCTGATGTGGCCCCAAGATGGCTGCAGAACGCTGATGAGGGCTTGAACCTCAAAAGGAACAATTTTTCGCTTCAAGCAGAAGGAAACCACTCGGGACTGGCAGATAGATACGGCAATAAGTTTGGAACATGGAATGACAGGGTCGGTGCGGAAACTTGTTTGGAGGAAAGGGCTCAATGCAGAAGAAATATGCTCAAGAAGTACTTTGGTTTGGGCTAGTTGGTGCATAGCTTTTTGATGATGTCAGGACGGCGCGAAAACAGCAAGGTCAAAAGAGGCACACGAACACAACAGGACAGGCGCCAACTTGTAACTGAGGTTTATTCATGAAAGCTTCCTTGCAGACCACTGCAGAACCTGCAAAGAGTGTCATCCGGAACTAGACAAAACAATTTTTTTGAAGAGCGGAAAAGACAAGTTTGAGCGAGAAGTAGTAGAGGCATATTTCATTAAAAAAGCGGGAAGCGCATGCGTTAGTAAACCGTCCATTTCAATCAGTGACGCTGAGGTGGCTTTTCTCGAAGGGTGTCTTTAGGTTTTAATGTGTTGAAGTTTTCTCTGCATAGTTTGTTGTTCCTGATGTTTTAACAGCCAAACGAGAATTGTGTAGAATCCAATACTTTTAGTTCTTTGATGGTGAGAGGATTTCTCGAAGGTTTTAAGTTTTGACGCTTGTTTTAGTACTTTGACGCTGAGAGGATTTCTCGGAGGTTTAAAGTTTTCATGTCCATCATTTTTTACAAGTCTGTTGTTGGTCATTCATTCATTATCACAAGATGTATTAAAGCAAGAATTTTGATACTGCGATCTGTTTGCCTTGGTCAAGCGTGGGTCTTTGCTGTGAGGATGAATTGCTTTCCTGTTGGTTTTGCGCTCGGATAATCTTGGGACCTAGTTTACTTTTATCAGGAGTGTAGTGCTGAATGCATGAATGTATCTCACGGTCTGTTAGAAGTAGCACCTACTTCCTGAATTCTGATTATTGTTTACAATATCTTATTCTTGTGTGATAGGCTTCTGCGATACGGCTCGGGTGCTTCATAAAATGTAAGGGTTTGGGCGAATAAACCTCAGTTGCAAGTTGGTGCCTGTCCTGTTGTGTTCGTGTGCCTCTTTTGTCCTTGTTGTTTTCGCACCGTCCTGACATCATCAAAAAGCTATGCACCAACTAGCCCAAACCAAAGTACTTGTATACTAGAATTTACGATAATGAACTGTTTTCGTGCCCTACAGGCATGACCTCAGATGTAGACTTCCATCCCATCAGCGACCAGGCGGGAAAGAGCAGATACATTACAGAGCCCATGTTGTCACGAGACATGCACCATAAGATGATTCGACTCTGTTTGGCGAGCTCCCTTAACTTATCGCACCATTCAGCTTCTCTCGGGGCATCATTAGGGGCAAGCACACGGAGTGTGTGTACGAAGCACCCCTTATTAGCATCAAAGCATACTCATCATATTTATGCTTGCTATGAATTCTTTTTGCGAATATTGCTGCCACAGTGACTCAGTTTGCTTGGCTGCTGATCCAAAAAACGCGAGTTTGATCTGGGCCGCGACAGTCGCATTTTGATGCTCCAGCGAAATGCTAGAGGCCGATGTCAGTGCACGCGTATAAAAAACCATAACTTTCCGAAATTAACCGGAGCCCTCTACCACAGTGTCACTCATAGCCAGGGCCACTTTGGGACATTAAACCTCACAAGCCATAAGCCAAACCTTTTCACGATTTCATTTTATTTCATAAATTACAAAAAGCCACTCGTGCATGCAAAACATACTGCACAGCCCAATAATCTCCGCATTTTTGTGTTATTTTTGTGGTGTTTTTCTTTCAGTCCATTGATCTCCTTTCAAGCACGCAACAAGTGATCTCAGATGGCTATGCCGTGCCTTACCGTTGGATGAAAATCTGTCCATGGGTCACACTCGAGACACGATGTGCCTTTTTTTTTTTTGGCTCGCAGGTAGCTCACCACCGACAATGAAGGACAGGGAAAAGCTCCCATACACAGTCGCCTGCATCATGGAGACGCTCCGTTTCTACCCTATCGCGCCTTTCGGTCTTCCGCACAAGGCATCATGTGACTCGCAGATCGGTAAGAAAAAAAATAAGAAAGGTGCTGGTGTCTTTGTTTTTAGAGCAAGAGCTCTACTCCTGAGGGTACAACTTCTGATTTCGATGCGGATCAGACAATGACCGTCAATGCCTCACAAGGTTAAGCCGAACTTAACTGCGTGGTGGTATGACCCACGCAATGGTAGTATGACCATGTGATCATATGACTATGACCATTAGGGACCTAATCTTGATCTTAACATTTGATTTGAGACAGTGGAGACCATGCTTAACAGAGCTTTCGTTCAGTTCAAGTACGTTGAACCCCAGCCATTTTTGCATCCGCGCCAAGTAGGCCATAAATCACGCTGAGTCAACTAAGATGCTTCGGTCAAGACTGCACCAAATATATTGTCACAGACTAGAAGACAACAAAGTGTACATAGGCACGGCACGAAGTGCTCGCGCTAGGCCCACTGTCATTAAATCATATCATCGCCATCTGTCATCACGTCTTGTTCTTCGGCTTGTTGTCACGTAACATATGGTGGAGGTGCGGGTCATTGATCTCCATCCTGGTCCCAAACCTTTGGCGTCCTGCGTCTGCCTTCTGCCGTGGTCATCTGTCGTGTGCTCCTGTCCATACCGCCCGGCTGTGCCTCAGCCCGGCAGACCAGAACCGGCCATGCCGTTCACCCCAGCCCCGTCCCCCGCCACGACCAGACACGACAACTTGCTGACAACGCCGCAACTGGAACCTATGACTTCACCGACCCTAGAAGCCGCCAACATATTTGAACACAGCCCCTGCCCATGCCGTTCGGTGTGTTGATGGGCCTCAACCGTCGGCTCAAGGTGACCTAGCTACGGCCCGGAAGCTTCCAGGACCAGCGCTCATCCGATCATCATCTGCTCCTCTCTTTCATTGTGACGGCAAGCCCAGCATCTTCTTCTCCTCTGTGTTCATCACCCCTGTTACACCCATCGTCACGTCCTGAGTTTCATCGTCGCTGCCGTTCTTCTAGTTCGCGCTATCGGGGCGATCGCTCGGCAGCCCCGGGTAGTGCCACAGACTAGAAGACGACAAAGTGGACAGTGGCGCGGCACGAAAGCGCTCGCGCTAGGCCCGCCGCCATTAAATCATATCGTCGCCATCTGTCATCACGTCTTGTTCAAAGTAGAAGACTAGGCGAGTTGGTATGTACGTACTCATTCTGAAAAAACAGCGCACACAATACAGGGACGCAGAAAGGAAACGACAACACGAGCGCTCGTGGATATGAGGGAACTCTGGATATGAGGCAGTACGCTGGCATGCTCGAGTACTCGCTGGCCAAGCAGGTGATACCGCTCACAACCAGGATAACCAAGAAGAGCCACTCGCAAGCTACAATGAGATCACAACAAGAAGCAAACTAACCAGAACTCTCCCACCACCACATAAATTAGTGAACTGACACCAACAGCTAGTCTGGAGACAATTACAAGCAGACAAGCCAAGAAGCTACACATGATCGAAAAGAGAGGCAAAGTACCTAAAAGTGCCCGAAATAAAAGCGACACCAAGTAGCTATTTGTGTGTGAGGTTGCGTCGTCGCGTGCATAAAATGTCTGTAAATATGTTTGTGCCAGTGCTACCGTCCTCGTTGCATGCATGCGCCAGACCGACCTAACGTGCCGGAAACGCTGCTAATTGCGATCAGCCGGTAGCTTAGCTCGATATTTTTAAACATATTTTTAAGCACAAACATGCGGGAACTACTATGTGCTACATCCGGCGTGTGCGAAAGAACTGTTCAACGTTATATTGTTACGTGACGACACAACGAAGAACAAGATGTTCTGAAAAAACAGCGTACACAATACAGGGACGAACAAAGGAAACGACAACACGAGCACTCATGTTAGCTCAGGACTAAGTGTAAGGTTGTGAACTTTCAGTGTGTGCCCTGTAAGTAATGGCCAGCAAGCACATAAAAAAGTGATTTCCCTTTCCTCTCTCCCCTGTTTACCTCCTCCCCTGTTTCCTTCCCACGTGTAAGGTTAACCTCCCTGTGTTCATCTTTCTCTCTCTCTCTTGTCGAGGATTCCATCTTCGTGTGCCATCAATAGGTGGGCTGCTTCTTTAGAGACCCTGCCTACAGAGAAATTCTTTATAGCAAGCTTGTCACTGACCACAGTAGTGGGGATAGTCATCCCAATTACAGCCGCTATGGCTGTTTCTTCTGCCACTAGGACGTTACCGGTTGCGATGCTTTCAGCCATTATAAGGATCTCTTTCCTTTCTTTATCGATTTCAATGCCGCAGATGGAGAAACTTTCTGCGTCTTTAGCTGCATTTATATATATCACATCTCCTTTTTTCTGAGAGAGTGATGTAAGTGTAAGGTCATGCACCCGAGCCTTGATACGCCGCGCCAAGACCGGCTGCCCTCGTCAGCACTCCCCGCCGTTAATGTGGGGCGCGGTGCCCTCTCATTCGCTCTCATGCGCTAACCACTAGGCCACCGCTGCGGTCATCACCCTAAAGATACTTCAGTCGTTAAGTGTAGTCCCGTGATGCATTGTCTGCAGTTATTTGGAACGATTGTTTTACAATGAAAGCTATATGGGCTTTGTAAAGCCATTTAGCGAGTACAGCAACTGCCGTAACGCATAATGTTTTGAAGTTGAGGCGTCCGCTGTGAAACGACACAGTTACTGCACCGTTCCTTTTCTCAAAACTAACTGGCGACTCTCACTCCTGCCATTCACTCTCTACAGAAGCACACGCGCGCCTTTTGCGTTTCGCCTCCATCGAAACGCGGCCGCTGTAGTTAGGCTGCGGGCACTCCGGCTAAGTAGCTGACCAATGAGTCACCACAGCGGGTGTCGGAGTCAGCCATGAAGCCTTCAAAAGACGCAGAACAGCGCCGTGAGGGAAAGGAAGAAGAGAGTGAAAGAAGGAAATGAGAAAGAGGTGGCATACTGGAGGCCTCTAGAGTCGTTGGATAGAGAGCTCCGCCAAAGCCTCGGCAAGCCGAGGCACTTCTTTTTCTCTTTCTTTTCTACTCCCAACTTCCTGCCTACTCCTCCCCATTTTTCTCTTTATTTTTTAACTCCCAACTTCCCGACCACTCAACCCCCCCCCCCCCCCCTCCCCCCATCCCCGCCGCTGTTCTGTCTTTTCGTCCACCCTGTCCGGCGGAAGTGGACATTCTCCTTCCTAACAGGAAAGTCGAAAGCGTGTTGACTTCCGAGCTGAACGTGCAAGTACGCACCGCTAGCGCTAGGTGGTGCTCGCTCATTAAGCAGCGAAACGCAGTGGCCAAACGAGTTCAAAACAGATTACCCTAATCCGAACTACTTTGCTAAGTTTGACAGAATAAATCCTCTCTGCCGCTTCTGCGGGGAGAACAACTTCAGTCATATGAGATGGGCCTGCGTAGGCACCATAGTCTCCCAAGGACACTATAGACCTCCCGAGGACATCCTGACAGATCTCTCACAGGAAGCCTGGGACCTGCTAAGGACCACTGAGGACAAGGACGTGCAAGTCAAAATCACCGAGTGGACCGGCCGAGCCAGAAGTCCCCACAGCATCTGACCAACAGCCAGCGGTCGCCAAATCCACTCCCCTGAATAAAGTTTATTTCACTCCACTCCACTCGGCGCGGCGCTCGTGAAGACTACGCGTCAGTCGCATGGAAGACCATTGCCAGGCAGCTTCAGACCACGGATGCAGCATGTATGCGAGCTGTCCGAAGCCGTAAGCATGAAGAGGCTGCAGCAGCATTGCCGCTAGCAGTGCAATCGCACTGGCATCTAGACAGAATCACTTCATGGCAGTCCGAGTTCACTACAGCAGCATCTTTCTCGTTATCGCATGCCAGCAAGTGATGATTTTCCGCATTACCATTTGTGTGTAATTGCCATTCAGTTTTCATTACATATCTCCCCCTATGGAACTGTGGAGCTATTGAAAGAGAAATGAAAGGTGTAAAGTTAAGAGACTGGAAATAGGCAGGGCGGGTGAGGGAACAAACGCGGGTTAATAACATCCTAGTCAAAATCAAGAGGAAGAAATAGGCTTGGGCAGGGCATGAAATGCGAAGACAACCACTGGCCCTTAAAGGGACACTGAGGAGAACTCTATCATTTTTTTTTTTGTTAGCAAAATCTGATACTTCGGCATTTCATGGCTTTGTTGCCGCTTGTCCGGGCGCAAAAGATGCATTTATTTCAAAGAAATTTGGATTCGAAGTTGAGAAAGTTTTTCCCGCCGCTCTGATTCAAACTCGAGAACTCTTATGACGTCACAGAACGGAGTGACGTGATCTGTGACGTAAACGCAGACTCCGTGATTTCTAACTGCTATCGGTGCGGTGCGCAACCTTTCCTTTGCCAGCCTCAGAGATTCGTGGCTTCCATGAAGAAAGGAAAATTCCTCCAAGGTGGCGCCTCTTGTCCTAGGAAGTCATCACGCTTGTACTTGCGAGATTGGCCTGTGGCGGCGACACCTGTAATTTGGTTCTTGCTATTTTCTACATTACAAGAGCTTTGTTTTCAGTAAGAGTGGCGTTTTTGTGATCAGGAGCTGCTATTCTATCGATACAAGCCAACTTCAATTTCTCCTCAGTGTCCCTTTAAGGGTAATGGAGTGGATTCCAAGAGAAGGCAAGCATAGCAGAGGGAGGCAGAAGGGTAGGTGGACGGATGAGACAAAGAAGTTGGCGGGGATACGGTGGCCACAGCTGGTAAAGGACAGGTTGAACTGGAGAGACAAGGGAGAGGCCTTTTCTCTACAGTGGGCATAGTCCGGCTTATAATGGTACATCTTTCCCAGCCCACCAGTGGCCATGCATTATGGTCTGCATTATTAGGGCAAAAGCCTTTCTTGGCTCATGAGTGGCATGGGCGGAAGTTGTCGACAGAGGCTGTCTGCAGTGGCACGGACAGAAGTTAATTGAACACAAATGCTGTCCGCGCAAGTGCCCGCACTTGTATGTTAATTAAAATATAATAAAAGGATATCAGGGTCTATAAATTGAACCCGGGCCTATAAATTGAACCGGCGTGCGCGATGGGGACGTTGCCACTTTGCCACGACTCTTCTTATTTTTACACTTTAACGTTTGAAGCTGAACAAAGGCGCGTCTAATGAATGCACAGTTCTTAAACACGTATCTTGGAGATATATACTGATGCCTACATGAGTAATTATGAGCATGTGAATTAGAGATGTTGAGCAACAAATTTCCTCCGTTTCTGTTAAATTTTTTCCGTGCTTGGCGTTGTTAGATGTGGGCCCCTAATTCGCCTGGGTGTCTCTCGCCAGGTCGAGGCCCACGAGTTCCGGATCAGGAGTCTGCTGTTACGGGGTGACGAAGAGACGAGAGACGGCCCAGGCGAACCAGGTGTGCACATCAAACAACTGGTGGCAGCGGTGGGATAGAAGCCCCATCCTCAACAGCGTGCAGTCATAGCGCCGTCATGTGGCACCCATTGAAAACCCCCTTGCAATGTACGGTGCTGGTGCTCAGCAGATGGCGCAGGTGGCGGACAGCATGTAGCTTTTGCATTTCCGCACGTAAGGAGACCTAAGTGCACCTCATAATTTTTGTCACAACAACTGGTGCGATCCTTTTCTTTTTACAGTGAAAGCTGCTGTACGCAGCCGTTCCTGGCGGATTCCCATCGCCACCCGTCAACATCCGATTTCATGACCTGTCACTTTTCATTAAGTGACCAGTGCCAGTCACGTTGCCGTGTGCCCATAGTGATCAGTGTCTGCAGGCATAAGACATTAGCAAAAGAAAGCCAGCAGCGCAGCGACAGCTTTCACCGAGTTTAGTGCACTATGCAGCGGGGCACAAACACGGGGAAATTTTAACACGATAGCTTTAAAGGCCCCATTGCGCAGAAAATTTGGCGTTAGCATTGTGAGCGAAAAATCACGAGCATGACTCTGGCAGGTGGTGTCCAGAGAGCAACGTAGGAGACAGATGGGCCACCTAGGTCATGTGAACTTGTGGCATCATCACAACCTGCCCCACAGATAGTGAGCAAACTACCCACCATGGCGGGTGGCAGTTAAATAACTAGTCGCTCGGGAAGAGCAACCTGGGTCCCACAAGGCCCGCCGCTGGGAGTACCTGCTATCGCAGAGCAGTGGGGCATCGCTTAACCTCTGCACCACTGTGCCAGAAGGGTATGAGGACTCCCAGGGATCTATGAATGTAAAGTAGAGAATGACCTTCTGCACATATGGGAATTAACCCATTCAGCTGTCAACCCTTAAGGCGGAACAGCCGCAGTTGCTCATTGGTTATGGCGCTCGGCTGCTGACATGAAAGTCACAGGTTCGATCCCGACTGCGGCGGTCGAATTTTGATGGAAGCGAAATTCTAGAGGGCAGTGTGCTGTGATGTCAGCGCACGTTAATAGAACCCTGGGTGGTCGAAATTTCCGGACCTCTTCACTACGGCATCCCTCATAGCCCGAGTCATTTTGGGACGTTAAACCCCCATAAACCATGAACTTTAAGGCGGAGCTTAGGTGTCGATCCCCTTCAATTTTTTGTTCTTTTTGCAGGTCACGTTGAGATTCCGAAAGACACCAGGCTCCTGTACAACATATACAGCGTTAACCACGACCCCAAGATCTGGCCGGACCACGACGTGTTCAAGCCGGAGCGATTCCTGGACCCGGTGACGGGCAAGTTGGCCGCCAAGGACCAGTTGCCAACCCTACTCAGCTTCGGCCTCGGCCCACGGACGTGTCCCGGCGAGAAGCTCGCCCAGGCGGACATCTTCTACGTGCTCGTGCGGCTAGTGCAGAGGCTGAACATCGCTGCACCTGAAGGCGCCGTTGGCAAAGAAGCTACACCGATGGGCTCCAGTTTCTTCCTTGTTGCAGACCGCCACGACATTGTGCTCACAAAGCGCAGCTGAACATTTTCACATTTCCATTATGTTATCAGCTCCTGTAAGATTTCTTCATACCCGAATAGGAGCGCAGTTTGTCAGCGTAATGTAAATGCACATTTTTTAAAGGGACTCTGAGGAGAACTCTATCATTTTTTTTTTGTTAGCAAAATCTGATACTTCGGCATTTCATGGCTTTGTTGCCGCTTGTCCGGGCGCGAAAGATGCATTTATTTCAAAGAAATTTGGATTCGAAGTTGAGAAAGTTTTTCCCGCCGCTCTGATTCAAACTCGAGAACTCTTATGACGACACGGAGAACTCTTATGACGTCACAGAACGGAGTGACGTGATACGTGACGTAAACGCAGACTCCGTGATTTCTGACGGCTAGCGGTGCGGTGCGCAACCTTTCCTTTGCCAGCCTCAGAGATTCATGGCTTCCATGAAGTAAGGAAAATTCCTCCAAGGTGGCGCCTCTTGTCCTAGGAAGTCATCACGCTTGTACTTGCAAGATTGGCCTGTGGCGGCGACACCTGTATTTTGGTTCTTGCTATTTTCTACATTACAAGAGATTTGTTTTCAGTAAGAGTGGCGTTTTTGTGATCAGGAGCTGCTATCCTATTGATACAAGCCAACTTCAATTTCTCCTCAGTGTCCCTTTAAGGCATAAGTTTTACTTGCCCCATTAAGCGAGTCTGTTTGTGTGTCTGTGTGCGTGCGTAGTAGCACTCGACGGTACACCCATAAAAATGGCGTCCACATGCAACCTGGCAGGTGGTGGTTAAATTAATCATTGGTTGCTCTTCCAGAGCAGCCTGGCTCGCACAAATTACACCAGTGGCAGCGCCTGCCATCCCAGGGCAGCGGTGCACAACTTTACCGCTGCATCACTGTGCCAGGAAAGGTACGAGGACTCTCAGAGATCTGTGAATGTTAGGTAAAGAAAGACCGATCCTGCATTTATGAACATTAACCCATTAGCTATCGCGTCATACCCTTAAGGCGGATCAGCGGGGAGATCAGAAGGGGCGCGGCAGCGGCTACGTGGAGCCATGCACAGGTAGAATTGCCAGATGCGTGGCACCGAGTTACATCACGCGGCGACTGTGTTCACAAAGTGAGCGGGCGAGCTTATGCCTTCTCATACGTAAGCAGAGTTAAGTGTCTCTGCCGACTTTTTTTTTTTTAGTTCTTTAAAGCGAAAGCTGTTATAGCTTTGGTTTAGCCATATAGCCCTGCATTCTACCGTGAAATCTACAGCGAAAGCTGGAATACCTTAAATACTTAGAGAATTTATTTGACTTAATTAAAATAGCTGAATTGGATTTGAGGTAATTAAATTGATTCTTATGGTGGCTACCTGCCAGGGTTGGCAGGTGGCAAAGTGAATAGTGGGAAATCCCCCTAGATCTCAGAGTCTCGGGGAGAGAGGGCAAGTGCGAGAGGGAAGGGAGAGGCTGGAATTAACCTAACTGGCTAAAACAAAGCTATCACAGCTTTTGCTGATTAAAAGGATACTGAGGCGGTTTCTGAATCTGCTAACCTTCTAGGGTTTAAATCTCCCACGTCCCGCGAGAGCGCAAGAGAGAACAGCGGAGAGGGAAACATCGTCCATGACGCCATGCCGTGTTGAGGAGCCGGGGATACGAGCTGCCCTGCGATCTTTCAGTGAGCGCTGTTTCTCGTGCTGCGTGCATTGTTACCCGTGTTGCGTGCACTGTGGACGCACATGTCAGCCGAGTTTGAGCACCACGCAGGTTCGAAACGAGGTACTGCTCTGCTTTCGGGTGCACGAACAACTATGGCCGCGACTGTGACGTGTTCCACTAGCTGTTTCCCACAAGATCAAAAGCTCGCAGCGCAGAGGGTCGCTGTTGTGAAGAGGGAGAATTTCAAGCCGACCAAAGCAAATGTACTCTGCTCGAAGCAATTTCGTTAGAGTGCTGCATGCAGAGCTTGTCCATAATGCGATCTCTACGGCTTTCTTTCAAAAAGGCACGGCTGAACCACAACACGGTTTCTTCAATTTTCTTGTGTATGAGACGTGTGTCACAATTCCCAAGAATCGCCTCTGCTAAAGGAGGAAACATATAAGGTAAAGGCTTCTACTTCCGATTATAATTTCATATTTCACGCGACAGTTCAGGTCTCTGTGTGCGGAGGTTTGCGTGAAGGTTGACAGCGATCAGTCGATGGAAAGCGACCCCGCAATGGGACGGACAGGCAGCTTCAGCACGTGGCTGCGTCTGCGCGTCTTTTTATCAAGCAATGAGATACACTACAGGCCTCTGTGCTAATCGTTGCGTAACCAATCAGCGGCATGATTATTCGTGTGCGGACAGGCTATTGAGACGAGCTCATTGTTTTGTCGGAGGTCGTGCTGGCCCTGCGAAATGCTTCCCCTCATGGAATACACCTGACATGCACACGGAGCCCCTGCAGAAGCTTTGTAGAGGCTCAGGCATGCGTCACTCTCCTCTCGGGTGGAAAGCCCGATCGGTCCATTTCTACCGCCGTAAAAATTCCGCCAGCCAAATTCCATCGGCCCAATAGGACGGCGAGTAGGAATTAAGTTGCATTCCAGCAGCGACAAACACGGCAGAGCCCTTCGAAGCAGGACCAGTCGTTTCAGAATGTCGGTGGCACTGCCTTTTTATTGCGAGAGCGAACTCGCCACAGGGCTGCCGCGGCTCTGTCGCGTCGTTTGTGGTGAAAAATACCACGAGCGCGCACGGCAGAGGCTTTGCGCAGCTGCTTTGTCAAAGCGTGGAGTGATCTAGCTACGCTGGACTCATAACGCGCCACCAAGGAGGTATAGCAGGAAGAGGACAAGCCCAAGCAGGACTCCCACCTGTTACACCTCTGGGCAGTGCATAAAGGTCTCCTCAGGAGATGGCTTAAGCAGAAGCGAAACAGGCAATTCAAATTTAAAATTGCAAAAAAGGCCGCCACCATCTGGAAGATGTTGAAGTAACGAGCATTATCTGTTTGGTTTACTAGATGAAGAAAGCAAAGAAAAACGCACTGCTCGTCTCAAGAAACGGAATGTAATACCTTTTGAAACGGGGTGGATTGCCACCATGCTCGGCTACACATGCACGTACGCCACCTAGCGGAACGATCGCTGTCTAGCGCCGTCGTCTATCAGAGAAATTATGATGCACGTCTAACCATTGTCGAGTTGCACCCACTTAAGGTACATTCCAAACGGAATTTGCTTCGTTTGGGGGGTCAAGGTGGGCCTAGAATTCACTGTAACTAGAATTCGGCTTACAGTGCGATTAGGTAACGCTTTAATTAGTAGCTGCATGTATACAGTGTTTACCTGCTATGTAATTGTGGTTTTATTTCTATACCACAACTTATAGGGTTTTATTTGTCTACCAAATTCGGTATACAACTGTCCCCCGATGGGGTGCCCGTTGTTCTCGGACTACATATAGCGGAACAAATGTATGCATGTATAGTGGTCCTGTAACGGGACAGCTTTTTTTTTACTTGTTTTAGGGTATTTTTTGGTGATGGGGGAAGGGATGAGAGAGCACAACCAATTTTAATGGCCTCCATTTTGGATTCGAGAAACCGAAACTATGCCGCCATTTCGTCCCTTGACGTCATACTCACATGGTTCCACCTCTACCCACCATATTGGACCGTGACGTCATCATTGGCACGCAGCAGGTGGTTGTTTTTACAATGCTATTGTAGATGGCGCTACAACTCTCAATGCGAGACGCGTTGTTTTCTAGTTGCAGCAACAGATGGCGCTTTGATCTCAGGGTGGGAGGAGACCATGAAATCTCGCAACATGATGACTAGTTGCTGCCACAGATGGCGCTGTGATCAAGGGTCGCAGCGGACCCCACGAAATCTCGAAACGTGATGAGTAAGAGCTAACGCTCTTAAAATTGAGCGAGAAATTAAGGAATACAGCCAAACTCTGCAGAAAAAAATGGAATCACACCTGCAACCTCATGAATGGGCAGTTAGGAAGCAAAAACATCTGGCATTTATTCAGCCCAACTAGTTTTAAATCACAGGCTCAGAAAAATCTACTCCACATAGGCCAAGCCTACCAAGGCAGAAATGACGAGCTTTATCAAGAGCTCCAATGCACATATATTAACATGGAGAAAAGCACTTCCCCCTCAGGTGGTCGAAATTATTCCGGAGCTCTCCACTAAAGCACCTCTTTCTTCTTTCACTACAGCCTTCTTCCCTTCCCTAACAGCATGGTTTGGGTGTCAACCGAGATGCGAGACTGTAGGCTTATGGCTTAGGATTGAAGGAACGAGCAGCTGACTCAGATCTAGGCAAGAACAGAACAGCCTGCCATGGTTTCAACTTGCCACAGCCCCACTCAGTCTTTTATTTTCTTTCTCCCTTTGGCTGTGCTCCAGACCCCGGCAAAAGGAAAGCGGAAAGCGCTAAAAGACAATTACTAAGCCATTTCCTTTCCTCAAAAACAAATTTCCTCCCCTCTAAGGAATTATATGGAAGTAGACAACCCTGGCTTAGATGAGGAAATCACAGAGCAGGAGGTCTGGCTTGTGCCAAGTAGCATCAAAACTGCCTTGGTAGTGGGAGAAGACAGGATCAGTAACAAGACCCTCCGTAGCCTGGATGATGCGTCAATCACAGCCACTACCAAGTACTTCATGCTGGAACAACAGTTCTATCCCAGACTCCTGCAAGCACTCTAAGGTCATATTCATTCCCAAAGCGAACAAAAGCTGGATCTTCAAATTCTTAGACCTATCTCGCTAACTTCCTGCCCAGGTAAGATCCTAGAGCATGTAATTCTCAACAGACTCAACGCCTATGCCGAGAAGGAAAAACTCTTCCCAAGTAATCAAATTGGCCTATGACAGTATTATTCAAGAGGATTTGGGGGATATACTGGGCACAATGGATGTGGAAGATGCAGTAACTAATCTTTTAAAAGATATCTATAAAAGCAACAAAGTGCTTATAAAATGGGAAAAAATGTGTCGGAGCCTATAGATATTCATTTATGGCTTAGGCAAGGGTGTCCTCTGTCACCTTTGTTGTTCATGTTGTACCTATAAGGATTAGAGACCAAATTCTTCAACCTTTCTTTTTTCAAGCAAGGAGAACGAATTGAACAGTCATTACCAAAACTGATGTACGCACATGATAGCTAGTAGAACAAGGGTGATTTGCAGAGGTTGATGCACATCTGTGGTGCAGAGGGAGATAATTAGGTCTCAAGTTTAGTAAGGAAAAATCGGCAGTAATGACTGACTTTTAATGATGAGGGTGGCGAGCATCGAGTACAGGAGGCCACGCTAGATGTAGTGGATAAGTAAAAGTATCTTGGGTGTGGATAAATAATGGTGCTGAGTATCCAACGGAACATGAAAAATATGTAATGACTAAAGCCAGTAGGAATAGAGCTGTCATAAAAAATAGGGAATTGTGGAATTATGACAGGTGTGAAGTGGTAAGAGGGATCTGGAAAAGGGTGATGGTTCCTAGTTTGATTTCCAGCAGTGCAGTCCTGTGCATGAGACCAGGTTCAAGCAGCGTGGGGTAGGTAGGCTTGCTTTGGGAGCACATGGCAATACACCAAATCAGGGTGCAAAAGGTGACGTGAGATGGGCATCATTTGAGAGCAGAGAAGCTAGCAGCAAGATAGAATTTGAGGAGCAATTGAGAGAAATGCGGGAAAAGCAAAAAGCAGTTGGCTAGGAAAGTTTTTAGTTACTTGTACATGAGGAATGTCAACACAAAATGAAGAAAGCAAACTATAAAATCGACAATCACAATTTGGACAGCCGCCGCAGTGGCTCACTGGTTATGGCATTCGGCTGCTGACCCGAAAGACACGGGTTCAATCCCGGCCACAGTGGGCGAATTTTGATGGAGGCGAAATTCTAGAGGCCCGTGTACTGTGCGATTTCAGTGCACGTTAAAGAGCCTCAGGTGGTCGAAATTTCTGGAGCCCTTCACTGTGGTGTCCCTCATGGCCCGAGTCGCTTTGAGACGTCAAACAACGATAAACCAATATTCGTACAGTAGGGGGGGGGGGAAAATCAGCAATTATCGGTTAAGAAAAAGGTTAAAGAAACAGGGAGAGCTCTGTGGAAAACAGGGACTCAGACGAAATCAGCACTGGGAACATACAGAATGTTCAAACAGGAAATTGCCGAAGAAAATATCTACGATAATTCTGCGGGAAGCGCTTTGTTATTTAAAGCCAAGACAGACGTATTGCGGACTAAGACGCACTGAGTCAAGTACCAAAAGACAGACAAGCTATGCGGTGCAGGTGGAGAGGAGGAGGAAATGGCTTAACACTTGATGCTTTTCTGTAGAGAGTTTCACCCTACAGTTGAAAGCAACAGGGCTGGTTTATTCAAAGCACTGGGGTTTAAGGACAGTGGAGAAAAATAGACTTTAAATGGGTATCTGATTGGTGGCTAAATTCAAGGCAGGAGTAAAATTTTACGAGTCACAGCTAGCGGCTCTCGATTTAAAGGGTTAAGCCTTAATCCATCCATCCATCCCTTTGTCCGTCCATCTGTCGATCCGTCTTTGCATATGCTGAACTAAAAGTGGGAATGTAAGAAATGGCTTAACATCCCACAAAATACCTGTGTATAGCGTACATAAGCGTGCATACGCTTATGCTCGGCTTTGGTGTTTAAACATAGATATAGTTGACCGCCAGGTCACTGAACTTAAACTGTGGATCTAGGAAGAGTTCAAAGGGAGTGACAAATAATTCCCGGCATTTGCCGAACGTGCCATGACTGAAGCAGCAGCCTTGTGCGTGAATTTGGTTTGTCTTCAGCGCAATAGCTCCATCATCTTCTACCCTGTGGTCGCATGCCTTGCAGTTCTCGACCACTGCGCTTCGCTCACTTTAACATTAGCTTTGTGCTGCTTCATATTTTCTGTGAAATACTTGGGTTTCCCGACACACAATGCCGGGCACTCAGAATAGTGTGTTTTTTACACAATGCCTCGGGCCTTTTTTTTTTAGGATGACGGCGTTTTGAGTAGAGCAGGAGGCATTCGACTGTTTTACTCCTTAGCCCTGATGGACGAGAGGGCCCAACCCTTCACAGTGCTGCAAACGACTTGCGAGATGAAGTATAGTAACAGCCCTGAACTTTGTTTCCCAGCCCTCCTTTTCTCTCCCAACTAGGGCCACTGAGTAATACAGGGCTATTCTGTATAACAAGAAGCCATTCTGTGTAACGCAGGGCCATCCTGTTTCACACAGGTCCTCCCACTTGAAAATCCAGTTCACCAAATCCTGTATAAATGTCACACTGGATTTTCAATAGGGGTGGAGGGGTCGAATAATGGGAGGCCTTTACTGTAAAGGCTCCTGAAGATCACAACGGACAACCCCCCCGGGAGTAAGGCGAGAGAATAGCACCGTTCCAGTGTGCTGCTTAGAAGGGTGTTCCTGAGGTTTCAAGGTTCTTCCTGTTTTGCCAAGACCACGTAGCCAGCAAAAGCAAGTGTGCAGCAGCTGCTGACACCAGCTAATAATAGGACACAACCACGTTATTTTTACTATAGCCCCTTTTATAAAAATACCTCTTGTAGCAATGTCTCCATAAGCCTGCTGCATTCATGAGGAGGGCCTACCCAGAAGGCTACATTCGTCACAAAGGCTTGCACAAGCTTTATGCAGTTCAAAGCGTAACCAAGGCCAAGAATGGAGCAGGTCAGTATAGGGCAGCAGATTTTAGATTTTGTTTGCATCTCAAGGTGACACTGTGTTGCTGAGGTACATAAGAAAAAATAAAGCAAGCAGAACATCCAGAATGTGGTAGCCAAGTTTTTAAACTCTTCAAACTGCTCCCTTTTTCAGGGCAATTCTTGGCAGTACGAACTTCACCATGCTGACATGTTCCAACCTGAGTTTATCTCTGCTCTCTGAACAACAAACCTTCAGCGGCCATGTTAGAAAAGTCGTACACCCAGCACTCATGTCCAGAACTTGCCACACCATCAAACATTTATGATTTTTTTAAAGGCAGGTTTCGCGCATTTTCTGCTACAACGGAAACAAGTCCGAAGACATGTCCACTTGAAATTGACCTGATGAGTCAAGTGTGGTAGTATTGTCGAAGAACACTTGTGGAGTGCGCCGGGGAATAGGCGGAAGCTTTCCTGCATGCCGAACCATGACATGCTGAGTCAGCTGGTACCTGCAAAGGGGCATAACAACAAAATGAGTGCAGGGGCTGAGAGGTGCCATCACATATAATTTCACAGCAAGGCGTGGGAAGGGCAATGTTATTTTTCATTCTTTTCCACTCTCTAATGTATGTAAGAAAACGTAGCAAGTTGTGCCGACTGCAGGCATGGCATTTTGTATGTTTATTTCTTAGGGAGCCCAACTTAATATACTATATGTACAAACAAGTCATTGGTGATGCGAGCAGTGCACTTTAATTTTCCTCCATTTTTCCTTGCCCACCCTAACCAATGTACGAAAAAGTAAGGGATGCTACGACCATGTGGCCAGAGCAGCCACCCCCCTTAATTGTGCAAAACTTGACATTTTGCAAAAAAAAAACTACACAGCCAGTGCAGCTTACCTCTGCAAGTCAACATCCTTTGAGGCTGACTGCATTTGCATTTATTTTATTTTATTATCTATTAGACAATATTGTAAGCCTGATTTCCAGGCTTATACAGAAGTTCTGTCCAAGCAGACAATGCTTGGTATTGCGAAGTAAAGTGTGCGAGCAGTCAAAATGATAGCTGACAATAAATATGGGCAATACACACATTGCTAAATCAGCCAAGATCAGGCATAGCACACTGCTCATAAATTGCTACAAGCAACAAACAAGAGGCTTAGTAATCATTTTAAGGGCTTCACTCTAAGAAGACTCAATTTTTGAACAAACAGTTCAAAAGTGCCGATATTGATACATCCATGCGACAACCTATTCCACTGTTCAATGGTCAATAGAAAAAATTAATATCTGAACGTGTCACAGCAAGAGTCAACCAGTATGATACACTCGTCATGGTTAGTATTGCGTGAGTGATCGTGAGGGGGTTTTAGATATGTAGTTTTATTTGTGTTAATGTAATTGCGACACAAAAGGAAAAAAAATTTCAAAGAAGAAACACGACGATGATTCAACAGTAATATGATGCCAGCACGGATGCACATGTCACTTACACTGTTGTGCCGTGAGTATTTTGAGTAGAAGAAACGAAGGGCAATGCAGTGTATTTCTTCTACATTATCAAGATATGCCTGGTAGGGATTTCAAACTCCATGACTGGTCATACAACAGACTTATATGCCGTTGTTGTAGCTTGACGTTAGATGGTGCTGATGAAAGTTTTCTATGCGGCAATCCTAATTGTCTGTGGGCCTTGTTGCACATGTTAGTGATGTGTACATTTCATTATAACTTGCTTGTAAATGTTGCACCCAAATATTTGACTGTGTTTGCATTGCTAATGTTAATTCCCTTGCTCTTGTACGTGAAACAAAGAGGCTCCCTTTTCCGAGTCATACATGTTGTCTTTGCAATGTTCATGCCCATTCCCCATTTGCCACACAAGCAAGCAATGTTAGCTTGCGATGTATTATGTCTGAACTGATCATCACGAGTAGTGTATATGACATCCTCTGCAAACAATCTTATGCTTACTCTAGGAGCTACGCAAGTGTAAATGTCGACGTATGCTAGGAAAACAGTAGGACCTAGAACTTCCAAATGGTCAGAATAGACTTTGTTTATGCTGACGTATTGGCTATGGTTAGTCAGGTACGGCATTATCCAAAATACTACAGTGGGATTAATACCAAGACATTTTAGCTCATTAATCTGATTGTAATGAGACACCTGGTCAAAAGCCTTTGAAAAATCTACAAATACAGGTTCAGCTTGCACTTGAAGGTGGATTACGATGGCAAAATTGTGAGTTATTTCAAGAATTTGAGTGACAGTCGAGATGTTCTTGTGAAATCCACATTGATTCGAGTGCAGCTCCTCCAAATAGCTGATGATTGCTTTATTGATTATATGTTCCAATAATTTACAACTCGTGAGTGATATTGGCCTATAGTTAGATGCAAGTAGTCTATCTGCAGCTTTATGGATGGTAATCACCTTTGTACTCAGCCATTCTGCAGGTAGGGTGGCAGTTTGAAGTGAATTGGTAAAAACTGCATGTAGGATTGGGCATATTTGTTCTGCATAGCAATCGAAAGAATGCATTAGAAATACTGTTGGGCTCTGCACATTTTTGATGTCAACATTGAGCAGCAAGTTCAGAATTCCACATTACGTGATCACGACATCTGGCACTGATAAAGCCAGATCCAAAGCCAGTTCACACGAACCACTTGGGCATAAAAAAGCAGATTGAAAGCATGAATTGAAGGAGTTCGCTCTAGTGTGGTCATCATTGATAACACAGTTGTCATCTTCGATAACACACCGAGTCTTAGTTGACTTTGCATAAATGGGGGACTATGAATCATAGAGTATCTCCTGCCGTGACGCATATGACGCGAGGCGCACAAGGTGAGCTGGAGAAGCTTGTATGACTCGGAGGAGGAGAAAAGACGGGCACTTTCCTCTGGGCAGAGGTGGAGAGAGCAGGGAGGCGCTTCCTTTTGTTGCTTTTGTATCTGCGCGGGGAGCAGTCCATTCTGAGGGTGCGCTGCCCGTTGAAAATGCGTCACGGCATTTCAGCATGAGCTGCCCCATCTTTCCCACTTTCTTTGGCTCCTGCTTCAGTCAGCTCCCCCACAGTCATGAATTGCTTCCGAAAAGCAGGCTTCGCCGGGGATATCAGTGATGCGGAGTGTCGCGAAGCTCCTGCCGATGGAGCAATTACAGAACTTTGGTCTACGGTGTGCGGTGATGACAGTGACGCGGAAGGGCTTGAAGAATTCTTGCACGCCGACGATGCAGTCACCACAAACGAAGAATTGACTGACGAGGCGATCGTTGCAGCAGTCACTGGAACGGAAGACGATAACAGCAGCGATGACGAAGATGAATCGGAGCCTGTACAAGTTGTCTCTCATCAGGAGGCCTCAAGAATGATCGAGTCCCTGCGGGACTTCATTTTTGCAAAAAACCTTTCACTCGGACATGTCCAACATTTGGATGCCCTCCAGAACGATGTCAGCAAGATTGCCCAAAGCAGTCGAAACTCACCGATTGCGGGTTTGTTTCAGCAAAGAAGTGAGAAGTGCAAGCTATTTTGCTCTATTTAAATGCTTTCAAGTTTTCATGTTTTCTGTTTTTTTTTTTCAGGCACTAAGGGATTTTTCAAGCTGAGAGGCAGCCGCAGCAAGCTTCTCGTATTTTTTACAATGCCCCTTTCGGTGCCACCAAAACGATGCCTCGGCGGAGCTTGCATGTCACTTGCCGTCCGTGACCCCTCTTTGCAGTTATGCTTTTTTTCGTGCAACCCGTTTATAACAATTATCGGTTATAACAATAGAATTTTCGTGGCACTTGAACATTGTTATCAGTGGACTCGACTGTATTTCATTTTTCTATGCAGTTAATAACTCATATGTGAGTTTGAGCGAGCACTGTTCACTTTCATCTTCTTACTGTTCACGTTCATTAGCGCTCTAACAGTTTTTTTGACAAAGCATCTGCACCAACTAACCTAGCTTGCCACTCTGCTTTAGGTGTGTAGGGTATGTGCCAGTCCTGCGCAGTCCATAATCCATCCTTAAACCACATATATAAGGTGGGTGCAGGAGAGCGCCATTGAAAATGTTGGAGTGGCCATGTGCAGTAAGCAGTAAATGGGTGTGGGGGCGGGTGTTAGGGTTAGGTTGGGCATCAAGCTTATATGGTGCAGAAGTGTGAGGTTGACCTTGTGGTTTAGAGGGTTACCTGAGCAGGTGCAGGGATGTGGCGTGTGTACACGCCATCAACGACAACATGATCTCACAGTTAAAGGTGGAGGGCCCCTGACCTGCACCACACTTGCTCACTCATGGACGGAGTGGTTGGAAGATTCAAGCAATGAGAGCAACCCTGCTGAGGCAACACTGGATGCACCACTAGAGCAGACTTCTGGCTTTCGGGCAGCTGAGTTCCCTTCATCCCTTTATCATAAGTTGGCAAGAAAATGCCAGCTCTAAGAGTAGTGTCATGCTCTCGCATTTCCATGGCACGTATGAGTTCCTTAAGTTCGAAATCATCGACCACAACAATACAAAGCAGACACGAAAGAAAACCACTCACATGCAGTGCACTTCCTTGCCCCTGCATGCTTTGCACTGCTGCAGTTGATGGAGGACCAAATATCCTGCACCTCTATTGTTCTCATTTAAAATATCTGTAGGCAGCATCAACCTTGTTTGAGTCAAGCTTTCCCAGAATCTTGCCCATAAACGGAGTGCCATCAGTGTTCAAGTAACAGGGAAGAAAAAGAAAATGGTCTTTAGCCAGTTGCAAGTCAGAAGCACACGTGTATGAGAAAAAATTGTAAATGCTCGGGTTTAACATCTACAGACGACACATGGGTTATGAGAAACGCTGCATAATGGAGCACACAGGCTTTTTTTTTGCTGTTTTTGTATCCGTTCACGTGTTTCAGCTGCTGATTCTTTCTTGCACCTGTGCTCGTGCTTTCTGAACAAATTTTCAGTTGTGATACACTTCTATGTCTTCTTCCCTGGTTTGTGAAATTTTGCTTAGCAATGAACTCCCCAGCCCCATGAATGTATTCCAAGTTGACCGACCGTCAGTTCTGACGCACACCAAAATAAGGTTGCCCATATATGACTGGCAAATGACATCACGGCCACAACAATACCTAACCCTGTGGCACTCATAGCATTTACAATGGGGTTGTGAGCGTGTGCGGTAAGCAGATGAGACTTGTAAATTAGCAGATATGTTTCACATACTGCTGAGCCCACTTACGACAACCGCAGTTGTAACAAACGCTCGCTTATTACAAACAATTGCTACTGTCAAATTAATGTATTAGGGTAATGGCATTGCATCTCAGATACAACGAACAAATGTGGCCTCACAACTCAGTTATAGCAAATGAGGAAGCGCTCTAAACTCGGCCCCAAAGTTGAAAATTCAGTTTCTTGCAGGAGCAGAGAGTAATGAGTGCCTCCATGACACCTCCTTCCTCCTTTCTAAGAAAAGAATGCGACTACTCAAAAGCAAAAAATAATACGGAATGTATGAAACACCGATGAAATGTTTTGACAAATGCGGCCATCAAAAATGCATGCCTTGAAAACGGCAAAAAAATAATACAGGATGTATGGAACATTGATGAAACAAATGGGGGTGTCAAAAACACATGCCTTGAAAAGCGGCGCCTAGCACTGATAAAAAGTGCAAAAGCTTCGCTTTACCTTCCTTGTATACACAACCATGGACGACAGCGACTGGTGGCTGCCGTGTGTCATTGGGAAGGCTCGTAAGGCGCAGTGTTTTGGAAGCTACATTCTGGTGCGCTACAGACACAACACAAAGGCCTGGGCGATGCACAACTTTTTTTATTGACGAGTGCTCCACTAGGCATAAATTTAGGGGAGGTATGGGGATAAGGCTTACTTGGACATAGGACAGGAGTAATTGAAGAGATATGGGAGAGGCCTTTGCCATGCATTGGGCGTAGTCAGGTTTATTATTATTATGATGATGATGGAATGATGAAGATAGGAGGCGACTTGTTCGCCTTGCCTAGTGGCTGTGCTCAATAATCGTGCCGTGCACGACTTCTCTGACTGCAGCGACAACACTTTTCTGCCACTGAACACGTCGAGCCAGACCTGCCACTTGACATCGGCATAAATCACGGGCTCGAGGTGTCATATCAGCGCTGTGTCACCAGTGCATACTGATAGCAATTGACTGACCAGGCGCCAACGTCACAGTTCGGGTAACTCTCTTCCCCACCGTGGAGTAAGTTCGCATGGATGGAACTGACGGCAAGGTGCATCAAGAATTGCTTCCGTAAGGCAGACTTAATGATTCTAGAAAAAATGGAAGATGCTGTCAAACAGACACATTACCGGATGCATTTAGATTTGTTGTAAAACGACTTCAATGTACAGCTAGCCCGACCTGATGTCGCCTGGGATGACCTCATTGGTGAGGATTATGACGCCAACTTTGGAGAGTCATATGCTGAAGAGAAAATTAGTATGTGAAGTACGAATGCTCTCTCACTGAGAGGAATATAGTGAAGGCGATGACGAGGAAGCCAATGTTGCACCAGCTGCCGTGGAGGCTTCCACCGCGATTAGTAGTATCGCATCCCTGAAGCAGCTTGCAGGTAGCAAAGCTTGGAAAGCACAGTAACAGAGTCTAGTTTGAATGAATAGATGAGCATAATGGCCTTAGACTGTCTGATTTTGTATTTTGGCTATTTTTGGCTGGAATTTGAGAAGTCCACTTACTACGAACATTGGACACAACGAACGCAATCCGCATGACCGTTAGGTTCGTTAAAAGTGGGCTTGACTGCACAAAAACGCAGCACAATTATGTGGGGTCGGCAAAGCATAGCATGTACTGTACCTAACACTACAAATAACCACCGAGGAAAGAAGGAAAGCCTTAGAGAAAAATAAGGGACAGCTTCAATAAAACGTCTTTCAGGGCCTGTTCAAGAGGGGACAAGAGTCTTGAGAATGTTTTTTTAATTACCAGTATATCTTCTGAAACTTAGCAAGCACGTATATCATAGAATGCTGATTTCAAATATGCATTTAGATTTAAAATATCTCACCTGGAAGGAAATATATGGCAAAATAAGATACGCAATTAGGCGATTTCTTACCGGCTTTTACGGTAACTTCTCAGTTAAAAAAAAAAGCTTTTTTAAGAATACGCAGATATTTGCAAAGACCCACCCAACATCTTAAAGCTAAGAAAATGCCTAAGAAGCCATTTTGTTGATCACAAGATCATAAACAAATAACAAAGGTGGAAAGAAAAACGGTGTGGTAGTAATTAGCCCACACCAAACCAAACTGCAAAATCTATCAAGTTTAAGAGCAAAAGAAAAGTTTTAGGATGCGCAATGGACCTTTGAATTATCTATATATTCTTAAAAACTTTTTTAATTGAGAAATTACCATAAATGCCTGTAAGAAATGACGTAATTAAGATGTTATTTTGCCATATATTTCCTTTCAGATGAGGTATTTGAAATCTGAATACATATTTGAAATAAGCATTCTATGATATACCTGCATGCTAAGTTTCAGCAAGACATGTTGACAAAAAATGTTTTTTCTGACCCTCGTCTCTCCTAAGGGGGCATGCAGGTCTTAAAACTATTTTTTTTATATATGGTAAGATTCTTATTAGATCATTCTGTGTTTTTTATGGAGAGTCCAAATATGCAATTACAGTTTGAATAGCACAATTAAAATTTGAGTTATAAGCAGTTTTGTTATTTTAATTGGGTTCATATGGACCATTAGCCAAAAATGTTTGTAACTAACTTGAAATATTTACAGAACTGAATCACCCAAGATGCACTTTGTGTGGAGATGCTGTTAAAAACAGCATCGCCTTGCTGCCTCAATGAAAATACATTGGTAAAAAAAATTATGAATACAGTGTACAAAACAAGTTGGCTGGTAATTTAGGAAAGCAGCACATTAAATTTATTGCATAATATAAAAGCCAGTAAAAAAAGTATCACCGTACAGCTCTATCCTTCCTTAATAAATTAATACCAAGCTCATTTCAGTTGTCCAAGGCAAACCAGAGAAAAAGTCCATGAGGCAGATACTATTTGTAAAATCAATAACGGAGATAAAGAGGCTTCAAGTTTGTGTACAATTACTGCGTCACAGGAATTTGAGTCACAGGATAATGCCTGCAGCTTCGGCTTCGCTGATGGGAAGTCACCTCGAGAGGTCTCAAACGAAAGGTGGTGAAACGAGCTTTCAAACGGTTGCCAAATGACGGTGATTGAACAGTGGTTTCGGAATTTCGATTGCTTCAAGTGGAATGTCACTTCGAAGCTTGCACTTCATTTTTCAGCCATGCTACTCTCTGAGAATACACCGTTTTCTTACTTGGGGTCATTCTGAGAGTGGATATTTTGCAGAGATACAGTTCAAAGTATATTTAATACAAAAAACGGTTTTTCCAACAATTCCCTTTTCTGCGATTTTTTTGCGATCTCAAGGCCCGCGTCTCCTCCTCAACAGATATCAAGGGTTCTCTTGAACTGAAGCCCCCTTATAGCAATTTCTATGACCGAGAAAATTTATACAGCTATGACTCACTGTAGCAACTTCAAGACTTGCTGCCACACAACCACAAGCAACATTCACAGCTTGGTTCACGCTTGGTTCACGGAACAGCTGTAAAAGCTACCGACCTGCGCTGGAAGCTCTGTGGACACAGGTCACAACGGTATGGGCGCTCCTTGGTGTGCCGGAGCTGGTGCCTGCGGATGGCGCTCTCGAAGCGGCTCACAAATGGGCAGTACGGGCACTGCAGCACGCGTTGCAGCTTGCGAACGGTTGAGCGCACGGTCGGTTGGACAGGCAGCTCTGCACACAGCAAGTGCACAGGTGGGGAAAAGCTCTGTGCACATCCTGCTCACACATAAGCACTGCCATCGTTACAGAGGCAGGTTGAAAGCAAGAAGGCAAGAGCAAAAACTTGAGAGAACACTTAAACTCTGCCTTAAAGGGTAGGTGAAGAGGTTTTAGAATTCAACGAGTTTAAAGGGGTAGAATGTGTGAAACTTGGAGGTAACGCATGCGAAGTATTTTTATGCTAGGATTTGAAATTGTGACGTAATCACAGAATAAATCCACGTTGGTGGTCAGGCTTCTCTGCAGTGAGCAGCGATTGGCAGAGGCCGCAACGATGACCTCACATAGTGCGGTGCTGCGTTTCCAGCTAATGAACAGTTGTTTCAAGGAAGTAAACCAATGGCGCCGACGGTGAAGCCCACAAGGCATAGTTTGGTGGTGCTGGAAGGCTCACTGCACCTTGTAGGCGAAGGTAGCGAACATTTGAAATTTCGGCAACAATGGCATCATCACGAGTTTCTATGCACTCCTCTAACATAGTGAGGAGAAGCCTAACTATCGTTGCGGTTTTAATCGGTGATTATGTCACTATTTTAAATCCTGGCGAAAAAATACTTGGCATGGATTACCTTGAAGCTTCATGGAATCGATTTCTTGAAGAACCTCAAATTCTCTAAAAACCATTTCAGCTTCCCTTCAAAAGGTATGACGCAATAGCGTTAATGGCTCCCTTCAGCGGCCTGAGCTGAAGGGAGCCATTCATAGATTGCAGGAAGTCCTCATAGCACTCCTGGCGCAGTGGTGCAGCAGTTGAAGAACGTGCCACTGCCCTGACAGGTGGCTGTTTCAAGCACAGCTACCGGTGGGGCCTGTGAGACCCAGGTTGCTCTACCTGTGCAACCTCTCGTGATCAATAATTAAACTGCTATCTGCCACGGTGGGTACTTTGCTCACAATCCGGTGAGCAGGTTGTGATGTCATGAGGTAATGTGACCAAGGTGGCAGGTTAACAAATTGGGCACTGAACTGCACTGCTAAATAGGCAGGTCACGGTCACTACACAAAACAGAGAAGTCGACAGAGTTTCTCAAGATTACCTACAGGGACAAGAGGCACTGTGGTAGTTCACCCAACGCGGGGAGGCACAGGAATGCTGGAAAGTGCACACTCCGTATTTGGCTTGGCCATTGCTGGGCAGAAGGAGGTGAGGATTCAGTCATAAATATAAAGGCTGCTGCAGTTTCCATGCCAGACAAATGCTGAACATTGCATCTCGTTATATTCATCGAAAATGTGAGAAACGTATCAATAAATCAATCTAATCTGTGTACAGAGAACAGCATAGTGGCCGAGCTTCGATTCGGCGACAGAACCATGTTCTTGGCCCAGCATTAGCCTAGCCAGATATGAAGTGTCCACTTTCTGGCATTTCTGCCGTGGATGAAGTGCTCTGTAAAGAACTTGCATAGACAGTGGCACGCCTTTTCCCTCCAAAAAATGTTTCGAAACTCCATGCAGACATTCACAATCCAGTCAAGAGCACTCGAAGGGCGTGTTGCAGTGTGCACTGGCGATATTTGTCATTGCCCTTGGGGCTTGATCTTGTCTTTAGAGGCACGAGATGCAGAGCACAATTCATACAAAAGTGCCTACACACACTGTAAGATGTTCGAAGCGATCTGCCACCTGTTGTTAGCCAAAACACACACTTTCGAGTGCTCCAGACAGGTGTGTGGAGCACAGTACACACAAGACTACACACGTCTCACTCAGGTATTGCATCCAGAGACATTTGTGAAAAAAGGACAGAGTTGACAGGGGAGAGCACTTCTACACAACAGCCAGAGCTGATGTGCAAGAATTGGCAGGTTAGCAGACAGCAGAGCTATGGGCATACTAATCTGCATCACCTTCATAAGCTCAGCCATTCAACTATTCTTTGCACCTGACAGCAAAATGTCACTTTTGCACGCGGTAGCTATGAAAAGAAGAAAAACAGAAAATGCACAAAAATAATTACAACATCAATCAAAATGACTCGAGGCATCTGTCCAATTGGCCAACGTTTCAAGACAAATTTGGAAAGTAACAATGCCGTGATTTGCTTTCCCATGTAAATCACCAGACGGTGTGCAAAGGTGCAGCAAGTGCCAGCGGAGACTGCCCACTCGCTGTACAAAATCCTGTTGCAATAAGAGCAACAGCCAGGCAAAACATTAAGAGTGCAAGATTTTGATAATACGGTGGCTGTACAAAAGAAAATAAGCATCCGAGAATAAAAGGCAATGAAATTTTTGACAAAAATAAATAATAATGCACTGTGAGATAAAAAAATCTTCTACAGTAGTAAAAGAATACTAGTGACAAGCTAATTCATGTTGTTCACAGGCAAGAAATAGAATGCATTTTGAGAGTAAGGCTTTTTATACTAGTGAAACAACACACGGCTGTTGCAAAAACATATGAAACATTATGTAGTTGTTACCAGGCGTACAAACTGAGGTAAAAACTGCCAGAATAAATAAATGCTTTTGGAAAGGACAAAGCTATGTCAACGAACAACATGGAAAGACACTTTACAGCAAGAATAAACAGTGCCACAGAGCTGTGCTCTCTTAAATGTCATCTTAGTAACTCAAGACTTCAACTAAGTTCTAAATGATTTTTGTCAAGACTCTTTGACAACTACTACATTACATTCATTCAAAACTATGCTGCAGCAGCACACCATGAAATAGACTGCTGGTAAGTTCATCTGCCTTCAGTTAAGCATGATGGGAGCTTCTCTGCTTATATTCAAGAGTAGTAGTAGCTAAAACTGAAGCAAAAGTAGTGAAATTTATGCCCGAAACTATTCCAAAATCCTCCAAAAGCATAAAAAAAAGAGGGGAGCAAGTTTTGGCATGTTTTTATTTTCAGCTACAATAAGATTTTTTCTCATCCTAAGCAGCTTTTCCATGCGATTGAACAGTCTGCTCTGCACTCGTGTTTTTGCTTCCCGTATACAAATAAATGAATCAAAATTTGTGATTAGATTCCTAAGCAATCATGTCTTCTGTTCATCGCTGCATACAACTCCATACCAACAAGCACTACTTCTCTCAGCGTAGGCGAGAAATAGTCGCTGCTTTTGCAACGAGAAGCAAACAAAGAGTGCTGCCATTCAACACCCATTAAACTTTTCCCTCCAGTCCCAGTGGACTGAAGTATGGGAGCAAATAGCTGGACAGTACAGCTACACAAACAATAACACACTTGGAAAGGCTTCATCCTCCAGCTATTCACTGCACAGCAGGGAAATGTTAGGCAATGAACTCGATAAGACCAAGAACTGCAAACAACACTCAATTTTCAAGTTTCTCATTCTTAAAGCAAGAAGTAGGAAAGCACTGTTTTTTTTTTAACATGTCTGAAAAAGTGAACCTAAAGATTAGGCACGGAATAATGTAGGTTGTCTCCACATGACACATTACAAAAGCACCTCGGAACTTCCCCGAGCTCCTCAACAGTCCTCTCTTTAAAAGACTGCGTTGCATGAAGTAAAAGGTGGCAATTTCAACCTGGAAGAAAAGAGAAATTAAATTACTTAAAAGGCAAAATACAATGCTTTGTCTTTGTTGCATGCATTGCCCATGGTAGACAAAATCTTCAGAGTAAGGGATACATTCTACACCACTTGCTAGCCTCCATACCCAAGAGCAGTGTTGAATTCCAAGCCCAACACAGAAGCAGGAACTATCCGACCACAGAAATGTTTTCATTTCTCGACCCAGCTCCTCTCTCCCTTCCCTCAATGTTAATGTACTTCACTCATTGTTTTCAAGGTACATAATGAAGGACGCGGCTTTCAGAAAACATTTTTTTTATTTCTTGATGTATCTACATGCCACTTTTAGACCACATTAGAAATAATTTTGACTACTCTCACAAAATTTCACGCTTATATTTCCTGAAAATTGTTTTCTGATATATATTTTTCCTGTGAATCTTGTAAAAAAGCTCGAGAGTAAAGAAAATGTGACAGCTTCAGACTTAAGAAAGTGTGGCAGAAGGCTGCCTCAACATTCACCGTGTTTCAGCTGACATGCTACAGGTCACGACTTTCTTTAAATTTTGTTTTTGCAAAGCACAAATTTTGGTTTTGAATTCTTGCAATGCAGTGTTCATTGGCATATCTAGAGTGAAGAAAATTTCATACAAAAACTTAAAATGCACAAATTTGAAAAAAAAAAGTATGCCTTGACCAGCACTATGGTCCTAGGAGTGCAACAAAACAAATGGGCTCAAAACAGAACAAGCAATCATGAAGAAATTTGCTCCACAAGGCAGAAAACCGTAATCAAGGCAGCAATCTAGGCAGAAACCAGTAACAGAAAATCTTCTATTGTTTGAGCGTTTACTCTCAATGCACAGCTGCTGCGGTTGATGAAACAATTTTTTTAGAGTATTTCCAGGTCGATTTCAGCAATGAAACTTCGGAAGAGCATAAAAAATTATACATACAAGTGGATATAATTTTCAGGAAAATCAATTTTTGGCCATTTCTGGGGATTTCAAAGCCGCATCCCCCGTTACGAGAATGAGACTTGCGTTGAGCTCTGGACAACAGTGCTTGCTTGGTAGTTAACAGCTCATCGCTATCAAAAAAGCTATCACTCAAGGCAGGTTCCGGAGAGTGGGCAAAAAGGTCGCCAACTTCACACCTACAATCCTGTCCAGGTGTCTTGTGCAACTTGAAACATGTGGGCTTAGCATCATCATGAAGCAGCGAAATATTTGCGACCAGTTTTTCGCAGCTATTTGTTTTTTATAGACCCTTTTATCATAAGTGCCGCCATCTTGGGAAGCTGGCACCCTCTAGTGTCTAGTCTGGAAACAACCGCCATGCTGGTATGTGCGATCACATTCGTGGTGCATGCACCGAAGAGGACACAGATGGCACAAATCGGCGATCCAGAGTTCTCCATTATTTTTTCGCGTTCTAAAATTGTATACTGATAAAATAAGCTTATCAAGCAGCAGTGAGAGATAATTCCGACAAGAAATGGCCAAACACCAGCGGATTATGGCGCTGCAGGTGCTTCCACCATCGTGTAACCCATTAGAGTAACCAGCGAGGAATACTGTTGAAAGCTAATAAAGATAGCCACTTCTTGATGACTGTTTTAAGTGTGATGTTAGACGCAGTTTATTTGTTGAATAGGTCTAGTGTGTATACACTCAGTTTACTGTCCGAAAAGCTAACGGCGATGAATTTGTTTTGTGAAGGCCGACGTGGATATACGACAAGCAAATTTTTTGCCCTTGCTATCACTCTTACAATAGAACATCTTTCGGTCACGAATCGACTGTCGTGCCGAATAACAAAAGTCTAGACCTAGGCGCTAGGCAGCAGATACAAATGTGTTCTTTCAAGTGAGCTCTAGCCCAGTGCTTGTGTGATCTTAACACTGTGGCACAATTTTAAAGTGGCGAAAAAGCACACCGATATCTTTCATGCAAGCCCTTATTAAGAGCACGATGCCTTCACATATCAAAAACAAAACGAGGTCATGGCATCTCCCTCCTTTTTTTATTTTCGTCCGCACATAGTCAGTTCTCACGGCATGCCTCCTGCGAATTTTGATCTATGTGAAAGTTAACTTCACGCACGGTGATTGTCTAGCGCATTTGATGTGGACAAATTCCCCTGTGCAAACGAACGACTTTTTTTTTTTTACATATCCGCATGTGCACATATTATTGGCAGTAGAAACGAATGGTGTGGGTGTTCTCGGAAAAAGAAAAGTTATATCACTGCCTTGTGACCAAGTCACCTAGTATTCTTAACAGGGGTGGAGCATGCATGTCCTCTCATACCTTCATAAATTCTACGCGATCAACTTATGTGACTGCATTGAAATAATTTTTTCCCGATCACCCTCTTCCCATAAACTCCTGCTGCCAATAGTACCTTCCGTGCAATTATGTTCTTGACCCTCCGCTCTCACCAACAAAGTGTCCAGAGCACGCATGAGACATGACCGATAAGATGAAACCTGTTTGGTTGATGCTTGCAATCTAAAAATGCCCCTCATCTGCAAAGCAGTGCAAATGAAACAGCCTGCGCCCACACACATGCCACGGCTCTTGATGATCTTTGCACTGTTCTGGAGGTCATCTTTCATGCTTCCGATAGTTGTTGCTACAGCCGACAACAACACAGTGGTAGCCGGACGACCTTAGGTGATACCTAGACGCGAAACGCTTTTCAGCTCCTTCATTGCGCAAAAGACCATGCAGCACACTCGTATACCGTGCACCACACCCTGCTGCCGGTGCTTACCAGAGAGGAGGAGCAGTACACAAAAGCTTTAGCAGGATAGTTCTGACCGAATCCGTAGCAATCTGAATAACCAAACCACCACATGCCTACTTAGTCACACATCCTTCAACTCTGTGGCAGTTTTTTCTGTAGTGATTTCATTGGCAAACAGCACAAACGGTGCATGGGTTAAAGATTCCCTACCACTTCCCTCTTGATGGCTGACAGTGCACTGCTCCCATACACATCCCTCACGTACCAAAGAATGCTTATTGCCAATGTTCTACTTTTGGTAAAGAGTCCCCCCCCTACTGGTATGACGCTTGATCCCACCTTTTATTTCATCTACTCCTACCTAGTATCAATTCTATCTTAGATGCCTGTGATGCACCACTATGAGTTTCCCAAAGCCTTCCTTTACAACAGATCAACTAAGTACATCTGCAGGAAGTGTACCACATCAGAGAAAAATTACTAAGTGAGCTGGCGTCATGAGGCTTAGGACAGACAATAATGCAGAGGTCATAGTGAGTATGGACTCCATTTCTCCTCAAACTGTACTAAACCTGATGATGCTTATAAATGAAAGTGACAAACACTAATTTACGGTCCCAGCCAGATGCTTAACCTTAGCAGAATGAAGCTAAACTGACAGGCCTAAGGAGGAGAAGGCACTATTTAATTATCACTGGAAACAGTTGCATACCTGGCAGAGTACCCAGATGACAAAGCATGTATCGATATGCATACTCAAGCAGAAGTGTAACGCACATGCACACACAAAGGATTGTTAAAAGTCCTGTTTGGTTTGATTTATAGAGTTTTTAGCATCCCAAAGCAGCCAGAATACAGCTAACACATGCTAACCAATAGGCTCGTTAACTACTACTGAATATTTAACTTTTCAACTACTAGTGTAAGTCTCCTTACTTAATGAGAGGCGTGTAGCCCATCGTAAGTAATATCCTTATCAGTTTCTAGAAATCTGGAAACACAGTTGCCCTCGTCTCAGTGGGTGGTCCAACAAATTTTGGCTATTGGAACGAGTCACGTGCACTGGCTACAAGTTCCTCGAAAGTGCATGGATTTCGGCGCGATGTAGGCAAAATTTGTTAAGCCACAGCGCCGACGGCAATTGTGCTTTCGAAATCCTAAAAACCGATATGGATATTACTTATGGTGGGCTACACGCCTCTCAATAAATAAGGAGACTAACAGTAATAGTTAAAAATTAACTACTCAACATTAGTTCACTGGCCTACAAGTTAGAATGTCATAGCTGTATTCTGCTGCACTAGACCGCTGACAATGCTATGCCGAAAAAGGTGCACTTCTAATTCAAAAAGCCTATTTCTAAAAACTTCAGATCATCTTAGGTAAAACACAAGCTATATCCCCTTCAGGCACAGACTAAGAGCCAGTGGGGAGCAAAATGTAGACGCTGTGCCTGAAGGAAATATGTATGTGCATTGACTTTTTTTTTTAGTGCATGATTTCACTAGCAATCCTGAAAGAAGCGGGGTGTATCTGAAGCCTCTCAGATACCTGCAGAAATAAAATAAATACTGCCGCGACTGGGTTTTGCACCCACGGCGGCGCGAACAGATCAGCGTTTCTGGCCACTGCACGAGGGCACTATGCTGTCGCCACAGCCAACCACGCCTCGTATTACACTGCCACAATCTCGCTCTCTGCATTGCATGCCAACATCTTCATCAACTACCATCTGTGCTCAAAAGTCACGAAAGGAAAGGAAACGCGTATAACTAGCTCCCTGTGTCAATTATGCACCCCCTCAATTGCGCTTTGAGCTATGTGGCGGTAGTGACAGAGAGATGTGGGCTGCTTGCGTTTGCACAGACAGTGCTTTGGCAGATAAGCAACACTGGAGCAATACGCCGCCGGTGTTCACTTGGTTCACTGGCATTGGGAATGTTACAGACTTCGTTGATTTTCAGGAAAGGAAAGGCGCATAACTGGCTGCTTGGGTCAGTGGACATCTCAATTGCACTTTCAGGTATGTGGCTGTGGTGCCCACCAGCAAAAGCCTGCTTTCGCACAATATTTTGCGCTTAGCTGTGCTAAACCATCAGAATTTTTTTTGAAGGAGCCCCCGTAAAACAACTAAACTTTTTAAATTGCTATCCTATGGCTAGAATAAAATCTCACAACAACCGGAATGAATGCGGCGGCGGCACAAAGCGCGCGCCACCACCGCATTCAGTTTAGTCATATATTTTCGAAAGTTTCAATTTCAGTGCCGCATCCATATAGCTTTGCAGGGTTTTGTGATTCTTTATCTTCAACATGACGGAGCCCGCGAGGAAAAGAAGCTACGATGCAAAACTGAAGTTGCTGCCGTTGAATTTGTGCCGGAGAACAGGAACCACACAGCAGAGAGACAGTTCGATGTAAGTAAAAAAACTATCCAAGGCTATCCGGCTCTTTTTGATATGGCAACGAAGCGAACCCTGAAACTGATCTTCACTCAGAACTTCGCGATTTCATACCGTTTCCCCATTCCGGCCAAGCAAGGCCATGGAAGCCAAGACTGGTGCCCTTTGCGAACGTTTTCGTCATGCGCATTTCCAGCGTAACCTCCACACCATGGGATGACCACAGTAAATCCCCGCGTGCTGCAGGCCTATTTCGCTTCTCTCTTTTCACGACGTGCGGTGACAACGAACCCGGCCAGCATAATATACAGCGTGCATATGTTCACGAAGAATAACACGCAGTGTCCAAGAAATTTGTTTCTTAAGTAAATACGAAGTTTTGGTGCATCCTTGGTGCAGATTACTTGTGCATTTTGTCATAATGTAGCAGCATGTAGTAGGCTTTGCCTTTTGGCGCAGTTTGGTGCAATTGGTGCAGCAATCACATCACTGGTAATGCCTAATAAGACGTTTGGTCAGTTGCCGTGCTTTTGCTTCTCGCTTCTGAGACGTACTGTTCAAACTTGGCCTCAAATTAAGCACAGTATATAAATGAACAGCCTTAAAAGAAGTTTAAAATGATTGTTTGACTGAAAACACCAGACTGGATGTCTGCACAAGATATCCGGTACTTTTCTTTCAGTCTTTAGTTTTGTCCACATGTAAACTAAGTTTCCTAAAAGGCTTATTTTTCGGTAGATGTCAGGTTTTACCCAAAAACAAAGGGCCCTAACTATACTCCATATTACAATTCGTTTGCAGCACTGTGAAGAGTGTAGCAATCTGACCCAATCAGAATGGCATGCACTGCAAAATGTGTCCTCCTTGCCCCCCATCCTGTGACTGGTGGCTCTATCACTGGGAAGGGAAGAGCACCAGCGTCTAGCTGCTGTGTGCAGGAGACCCGGCCGACTTGGTAGACGCCTTGTTTATGAAAGGCGGCACACCACTTCACAGCAGGCCTCCGCAGTGCTGTGTTCATGAGGATTTTCTCTGCTAATGTAACCAGTGAATGAAATGCTCACGGTACTTTCAAAACACCATCCTTAACTACCATCTCATTCACGACAATAATTGTATAAAAAATAGTCACAACACTGCTCACAATTTCAGGGACTATTTGCTGGCTTCCTTGGCCCAAACTGGACAAGACCTCTAGCTTTCACACTGCTACAAGCAACTTGTGAGAGGGCACAAGGCTGCTTCCCTAACTGCGCAGCCACACAACAATCTTGGGCAAGCCAGGGTGGGCAGGAAGAATAGGGTGGGCAGGAAGAGCATGATAGCTGAGAAAGCAACAAGCGCCACCTTGGCTTCTCTCACAGGTAGCTGATTACAGCAGCCTGCCAGCAAAGTTAAAGCACCAAAGTTTACACTTGTCTGTTGAAATGAGACACCCTGGTGTGAAGCAGCATGCATACAAACAAACAGGGCAGTGTCCAAGAAAAAAACCAGGTAAGCACTTGCCCAGAATACAGGGACTATGAGCGGGTTCCATTAAATGCAACAGGACTCAAGCTGGGGCCTTCCGAGCTTGTGGCATCCTAATTTCTTGCCACCATCTTCACCTGCAAATCATGCTGTTTAACATGTTTCAACATTTACACTGCCTATAGTACTCATCACAAGAGAGGAACCGCACCTGCACCTGCTCTGCTGATTGAGGTTCACAAAGATTAATAGACTGCTTTAGAACAGACTCCCTCCAGTTTCCCTAACTCTCTTGTACTGCACGAAATAAGCAGTAAGCTAAGTACTAAATGCATCAGTAGGACTGAATACTTGTCATGGTGGGTGCTGCAGTATACACAAGGAAGTACTGCTAAGCAGCTGGAAATAGCAGAACACCACAAATTAAGCACTATGCACAAAATATAACTCAACGAAAACTGCACTCACTTTTATTAATATAGTGACATGCCAGATAAGAACACCAGCCTCAAAACAAGCATCTAGTACAATGTTCCCATCAATACTGACAATCTTTCTTCTAAACTAGAACAGCGCCTAAGGTAGTGAAAGTGCAACCCCCGCAAGTTGCCTTTAACCTTTCAACCTCCATACACTTGCAGTAATAAACCACCTTTCGTTTCACAAGAGCTTAGACCTGTCACAAACCTATCTGGCATCAACCCATGCTGCCACAGAGGAAATGTCCCAACTAAACACAAAAAATGTTTAGGGATTCCCAGCAGCAGTAGACAACATACATGAAGGTCACTGGGTGGTAGCCCCGTTTGGCATGCAGACTATCCAACACCATTCTGATGGAGTGGCAATCATGGCCAAGGCGGCGAGCCGAAATATCATTTCTAATTTGCCTCTGAAGCGGAGAGACAACGGTTAACAACAGTTCAGACCAGCTCACATCCATATGTTTGCACAGAATAATGGAGGCTACAGAAATGAAGCAAGGAAATGCAATGAAATACACAACACTTCATAGCACATACAGGCAGATTATAAGCACAGAGTGGCAACACTTCTAAGAATAAGTCTGTAGTCCAGTGGATGAAGAAAAACACACTGATTCTATTTCCATGTCAAAACAGCTTGCTCAATAAAGGTGTCACAAACATGTGAGCAGCCATGACAGATCATACCCTTCTGGATAGCACTGATCCGTTTCCTTTTCCCTCTGCAGACTGTCAACCAGTGTCGAGTGAAACTGGCCACCTACATGGCATGTTACAGAGACGTCACATCAATGGATCTGTATAGGGCACACAAAGTGTAATCAGAATGCTTGCACGAAGTTTTTGGGGTACAGTGAAGTGCTAAGCAGGACCTTCGCTACGATGCATTAGATGTTAATACTGTAACTGAGCAAACCATGCCCTAGTAATCTGCTGTGCCTGCTATTTTGAAATATCCATGAAAATGCAGTGATTTGTACTACTCATGAAAAAAAATCGCTGCGATGAGGCCTCCTTTTCAGCACACTGAGATCAAAAGCACACACACAGCTCCTTCTTTACTAATGGCCTTTGTTTCCTCATTGGTAGAGGGATAGCATTTGTAATATTAAGATTAAGTTCACACAAAATAATCTTTTTTTGCTTTTCTGGGAGGGAGTTAGCTTTCCAGAAACTTTGACACTACGGCTACAACAAGCATGCCACCCACAGAACTAAACAGTTCTTCATTTCCCGTGAGGAAGCATATCTGGTAAATAGGCCTCAGGTTTGATGCAATTCTGGCATTGGACTTGCTAATGTTTGTTCAGTGCACCAAGCAAAAATCTCCACATTCATGAGTGATGACACTGTGGCCACAAATTGATGATTCATATTAGTAGGTCAGATTCTCTGCTTTCACAGAAGAAAGGTGCCATATCGCTAAACATGCCACTGAATCATAACCAGTCTAATGTACACTCTCTTACCTATAAAAAAATTGTGAAGTTTGCACACTCATCTCTTCAAAACTAACCACAAATTGCCATCAGCTAAGTTAGGTCACATATGTAATGCACATATCTGAGTTTGAATGTACTTTCTAATTTTGTGCAAGAATAAAATCCAAAACATACGGAACACAAAATGCATTCAGAAATTGGCCAAGCGCACATGTAG
>JARKHS020024197.1:0-45358 GCA_030143305.2 Amblyomma americanum | reverse complement strand
TCGAGATTCCGTGATGGAGCAGCAGAGGCGCGAGAAGCTGTAACTCATGACAGAGCATCCGCCGGGGCATTGTCAAGGCCTTGCACATGTCTGATGTCGGTCGTGAATTCCGTCACGTACGTAAGGTGACGAATTTCGCAAGGAATTTACCGCTCTCCAATTTAATGGCAAAAGTGAGTAGTTTGTGGTCGGGGAAAATGTGGAACTGCCGACCTTCTAGGAAGTGCTTGAAATGCCGCACCGACATGTACATGGCAAGAAGTCCACAGTTTTAGCGGCTTTTGGCAGCGGAAAACTTGTTTGAGAAAAAAAGATAGTGGGCTCCAAGCACCATCCACGCACTGGTGGTAGCACGGCTCCAACACCGGAGTCGGCGGCGTCGGTCATGAGTCGTAGGGGTGCATCACGACGCGGATAGGCAAGGAGAGTGAGGCCAGAGAATTTTGCTTTGGCAACCTGAAAAAAATCCAGAGCATCTGAAGACCATGTCAGTGGTGCGGAGTTTTTTGTAGTGATAGCTACATTACGGTAGCATTTCGAGCCTTCACCGTGGCGGTGCCACCACGCTGTCGCGTGGTTGGTCACGTGGTGCGGAGCAGCTGCAGGTGGCGCGGCACTGTGGCTGATCACGTTCGTCACCTGGTTGGACACGTGACCAGCCACGTGGTGCGGAGCAGCTGCTGCTGCTGGCAGCACGGCGCGCCGGCAAAACCGAGCTGCCTCAGCTGTGCGCATGCGCTATGTCAAGTGGAACAAAGATGGAGCGCCCAGCGAAACGGAGCGGCGAAAGACTGACTTTGCAATTCAATTGAGCAAGTGCCACTCGGCCAGCTGTAGCTATCACGTCACTCCAGGTTTAACCAGAGCTAAACCACCGCAAATTTTTTTCTTGCCTTGAAGCATGTCTGTCAATGGTTTGAGAAGTGCCGCACAGTGGGGAATGAAATGGCGATAAAAATTATTAAGGCCTAGAAATTCACAGACCTTGCGGATTGAGGCAGGGTGCGGAAAGTCTTGAATGGCTCTGACTTTTGATGGGAGAGGCCAGGTGCCAGAGTGGTTGACACCGTGACCAAGGAAGCCGAGCTCCGAATTGTCAAATTCACATTTTGCTCTTTTGATAATCAAGGCGTGATCAGGGAGACGTTGGAGATGCTGCCGGAGGTGTTGCAAGTGCGGCTCCATATCGCGGATGAATACGAGGACGTCATCGATGTAGGCCATGCACGAAGCGTTGAAATGTCTGGCCAAGCCGGAGTTACGAAGGCCAAATGGCATGCGGATGTATTCAAAGAGGCCGAATGGTGTAATGATTGCAGTTTTGGGCGCATCGGATGGTTCTGCGGGGATTTGGTAATGGGCGTTGGCGAGATCAATTTCAGAGAAAATTGTGGCACCATGCAGCGCTGTGGTAACATCCGCGATGTGAGGTAGGCGATAACGGTCGGGAACGGTAGCATTGTTGAGGGCGTGGTAATCACCACAGAGCCGCCAGTCCCCGGGGATTTCTTCGGTACCATGTGTAGTTTGGACGCCCATGGGCTAGATGAAGGTCGGAAATGCCGAGCTCCATGATGTGTTCGAACTCGTTGTCGGCATTCTGTAAACGGTCTGGAACAAGGCGATGGGTTCGAGGCAGAGAAGGGTATTCATCCAGGAGGATCTCGCAGGCCGACTGGTGTGGGTTGGTCATACTATCAAGTGGTTCTTGAAGACAGGTTCTGAACAGTGAGGTTCGTCGCGGTGTCCACGAGACACTTGCTGTGCATGTTGACCAGCAGACTGTAGTGGCACAAGAAATCAGCTCCAAGGATTGGGTAGCATACATCCGCGACGAGGAAAACCAATCGGAAAGCACGTCGGAGACCCGAATTTAATGTGAGAGCATGTTCGCCGTGCGTAGCGATGGAGGTGAGGTTTGCGGCTTGTAGCGATGGGCCAGTGCGGTGAGAAGGGGATGTAATGCTGCAGGGGAGGATGCTCGCCTCTGCTTCGGTGTCGACGAGAAAACGGACGCCCGAGATGTGGTCGCAAATGAAGATTAAGCAGCTGGTCTCTGGGGTGACACCACTTGCTGCTTCTAGTGGTGTCATGGGAAGTTACCTGGAAGCGACAGGGAGGGGTACACTGACACGTTGCTTCGCTGAAAGTGCAGTGATACCAGCACTCGCTGGCCTGAAGGAGTGGTGTAACGTTACGTCGGCGAGGTGAGGTTTGGCGACGGGAAGGCGAGTGAGCACAGGAAGTCGACAGTACGGTGATCTGGCCTAAGAGACGTGTAATCTGGGTGTATAATTCGTCATGGAGGCCCTGAATATACACGAGGGAAGAGATGATGGCGAGGTGTTAGGCTGCGAGACTGCTCAGAGAGAAATTGCGGAGTAGGAAACGTCCATGGTGGAGTCTGCCAGCTTAGCGAGCTTCTCCAAAGACAATTCCTGGGCGGGCACGAGCACCGTGTGGAGCGAAGACGTTAAGTGCTGAAGGAAAAACTCATGCAGGAAAGCTTAGTCGAAGGTAGCAGCCTTTTCGCCTGGGAGCTTCTGGAGTCGCCCCAGCAACTGTGGAGGTTTGCGGTCCCCCATTTCTTTGGAGGAGATGAGCTTCTGCAGGCGACAATTTTCCAAGGCGGCTGTTCGCTTAATGAGCTCAGCATTCAACGTGCCAAACAGGGCTGAGGTGGACGGAGTTATAAGGAGGTCGCGGACTTTGACGGCAATCTCAGACAGTAGCGACGTGATGAAACTTATACATTTGTGAGGTGATGCGGCAAATAGGGAACTGGCTGTTCACTTGGGCAAGCCAGAGCTGAGGATTGGCCGCCGAGAACTGAGGAAGGCGAAGGGACAGCGCAGAGATGGCGCTGAAGGGTCCGTCACCGGGCATAGTGGAGTCGTCGTCGTCGGCGTTGGCCATGTTGGCAGCGGGTGTTACAGCAGAAGTCCGAAGTCACCAATTTGTCACAACAATAAGTATGGGGCTGGCGCGATGAAGGCAATGGTTGATTTATTGGCTCAAATGTTAAAGTATATGATGCTTTGATCCAGACGGAGAGAACCGAACGGCACGTGACACTGGCACGAGGAGGGACCTCAATTTGGCATCATCATCTTCAGCGGCTGGTGCCGCTCATGCTGTGTAAGGCCGCTGCTGCTACAAGGTCTCGAATTAGCTTAGACTTGAAGAGGGAACGGAAGAAGCTAGCGAAGACTGTCGCGAATTGGTAGCGCGTCCCCGACTTTCCAAATGCTATCGCGTGCAGGTGAAGAGGACAAGAAATCAAAAGAGATCAAAGAAAACAAAAGAATAAAAGGAAAGAGTTCACCAGGTGCTCAGCATCCCAGGTGAAGCGGGTATGCCTTGCAGACAGGGTGAGCACAGGTCGATGTAGTGCCACGCATTGCTGGCATTGTGTAGAAGGAAGCGGCGGAAGGGAGCCAGGTGGTAGTAGGAGCGGAGAGGAACACAGGGAGACGCCACTGGTCTCCCGTCAACAGATCGAAGAACTTGGTAGCTGCACGAAAACCGTAGCCAGGTCCCGTCGACGGCATCACGAAACGCCAGAGGCTCAAAGCAGGCTATCCAAGAGTTCCTTTTGGCAACACGGACCCTCAGTCCATCGGCTGCCACCTCCATGCTTGCAAAGAACGCAGGAGGCTTGCATCGGTGATCCAAGGGAGGTCCACAGCAGCACAGACCCAGCGTCCGACGGCTGCCACCTCCACGCTTGAATGACACGGCCTCCACTGTGCTGTGTCTCCCTTCACGCCTCAGTTTTCTGACAAGTCACTCTTCACTCATCACGCTCGCCACGCTCTTTGTCGCCGTCGCCTCGCACACACCATTCGCACGCGCTCACACGCAACGCAGGGCTGGCACGCACAGCGCTCCGCTATCGACTCACCACTGTGGACGCGGCGCGTTAGAAAATAACCCGATGATTGCGTGTGCACATCACAAAGAGGAAGTTCATTAATGAGTTAGCGGTAAGAAGGAAAATGCAGGAATTCAGGATATCGCTACAGAACAGATGTTCAGCTTCAACTGAGTAAGACGATTTTAATGTTCACACAATGACGATAATCTTATAGCTATCATTACGGAGTGCGCAGTAGAAGTAGGTGGTAGGACGGTTCAACAGGTTACTGGCAAGCTATCTCAGGAGACGAAAGATCTGTTTAAGAAACGCCAAAGCTTGAGGGCGTCTAACCCTACAGACAAAATAGAACTAGCAGACCTATCGAAGTTAAGAAATAAGTGCAAGGTAGCCGACATAAGGAAGTTTAATATGGAGAGAACCGAGCATGCTCTAAAGAACGGAGGTAGCCTAAAAGCGGCGAAGAGGAAACCAGGCAAAGGTAAAAACCAGATGTATGCGTTAAGAGACAAAGAGGGCAATGTCAATGGCAATATAGATAAGATAGTTAAGGTAGCCAAGGAGTTCAACACAAATCTATACAATAGCCATTGTAATCAGAACGTTCATGAGAGAGACTGTAGATAGCAAAGCTATTACCAGGGCCAGTTGGTTGATCATTATGCGAAGGAATGCGCTAAAAGCGGCACAAGAAGTGTTGTCTTCTTGTGCTGCTTTTAGCGCATTCCTTCGCATAGAGACACTAGCGCTCAGCAATGCGTCATCCCGCGAGTAACGAAAGAGAAATTAAAGAAAGCCTTAGGAGCAATGCAAAGGGGAAAACCAACTGGTGAGGATCAGGTGACAGCAGTTCTGTTGAAGGATGGAGGGGACATTGTGCTAGAAAAACTAGCCACCTTGTATATGCAATGCCTTTTGACCTCGACCGTACCAGAAGTTTGGAAAATGCAAACATTGTCTTGATTCATAAGAAAGGAGATGCCAAGGCCTTGAAAAATTACAGACTGGTCAGCTTACTGTCCTTTGCCTACAAGGTATTTACTACGGTAATCGGTAATAGAGTCAGGGCACCTAAAACTTTAATCGACCAAGTGATCAGGCAGGCTTTCGTAAAGGATATTAGTAGATCATATGCACGCTATCAATCAGGTTATAGAGAAATGCGCGAAATATAACCAGCCTCTATATATAGCCTGCATTGATTATGAGAAAGCATTTGACTCAATGGAAACCTCGGCAGTCATACAGGCATTGCGAAATCGCTGTAGAAGAGCTTTATGTCAAAATACTGGAAGATGTCTATAGCAACTGCAAAGCTACGATAGTCCTCCATAAAGTCAGCAATAAAATTTCAATAAGAAAGGGAGTCAGGCAAGGAAGCACGATCTCGCCAATGCTATTCACCGCCTGTTTACAGGAGGTATTCTGAGGCCTGAATTGGGAACAGTTGGAGATAAAAGTTAATGGAGAATACCTAAATAATCTGAGATTTGCTGATGACATTGCCTTGCTGAGTCAGTCAGGAGGGGAACTGCAAATCATGATGAATGAGTTAGACAGGTAGAGCAGAACGGTTGGTCTAAAAATTATTATGCAGAAAACCAAAGTAATGTTGAACAGTCTAGCTAGGGAACAACAGTTCACAATTGGCAGCAATGTGCTGGAAGTGGTAAAGGGCAGGTAATGACAGCTGATCCAGATTATGAGAGGGAAATAACTAGAAAGAAAAGAATGAGGTGGAGCGCACATGGCAGGTTCGCTCACATCATGAATGGCAGTTTACCAATATCCCTGAAGAGAAAAGCGTACAACAGCTGTATCTTACTGGTACTCACCTCTGGTGCAAAAACGTAAAGGCTAACAAAAAGGGTTCAGCTTAAGTTAAGGACCATGCAACGAGCCTTGGAAAGAAAAATGATAGGTGTAACGTTAAGAGACAGGAGGTGGGCAGGGTGGGTGAGGGAACAAATGCAGGTTAATGACATCCTATTTGAAATCAAGAGGATGAAATGAGCTTGGGCAGGCATGTAATGCAAAGGCATGATAACCGCTGGTCCTTAAGGGTAACGGAGTGGATTCCAAGAGAAGGTAAGCGTAGCATAGTGTGGCACAAAGTTAAGTGGGCAAATGAAATTAAGAAGTTTGCAGTCATAGGGTGGACGCAGCTAGCAAAAGACAGGGTTATTTGGAGAGATATGGGAAAGGCCTTTGCCCTGCAGTGGGCTTAGTCAGGCTGATGATTATGATGATGTTTTCCGAACCACAAATATGTAACAGTTTTTTAAACTGTTACTTATGGCGTGTCCAAAAAGTGTAATAAAAATTTCTTCGTCTTCAGAGATTATAGGATTTTCATTGGCCATTGCAGGGCGGTGAGGTTGAGTTTCACGAAATCAAATAGGCGATGCGTATTTTTATAACCTATGGCTGTGTTTTTTTGTGACTGAGACAATTTATCCACAGAAACTGAAAACGGAAACTAAAGGTTAGAACGAACTTTTCCAGAACATTTGTTAGCGCACCTTTAAGGGTGTCGCGAGTTTGAGATAAAGAAAAAAAAGTCGCGGAAAAACTGATTGCGAAAAACAGTTTTTTTTGTACTAAATATACTTCCAATTATATCTCAGCAAAATATTCAGTTTCAAAAAATCCCAAAGAACAAGAAAAGAATTATGTTTTGAGCGTCTCGTGGCTGAAAAACGAAGTGCGAGCTTTGTAATGACATTTCAATTCACGCTATCTCTGTACTGAAACTGCTCCCCAGCTGCCGCCGTTTTGCCACTGATTCAAAGCTCGTTTTGCGCACTTTTGTATGACACCTTTCAATTATGGCATCAGAGCAGCACAGATGATGCCACAGCCGTTTTCCAGCTACTTGATTTCTGTTCATGTGTTTATGATTTTACAAATAGTCTCTGCTTTGCGGGCTTTTTCTCTGGTTTGATTTGGGTATTGAAATGAGTTTGCTATCAATTTATTCAGGAAGAGTAGAGCTGTTCGGGGATGCTATTGTTACTGGCTTTTACACTGTGGTTTAAATTTAATTAGTTGCTTTCCTAAATTACCAGCCAATTTATTTTGTATGTTCTATTCATAGATTTTTTACCAATGTGTTTTCACTCAGGCAAGTGTAAAACTAGCACCACCGCACAAGGCTTATCTAGGGTGGTACATATCTGCAAATATTTCATATAATTTGTAAACATTTTTTGGCTAATTGCCTGTAATGAAGCGCCTGGTTAAAGTTACAAAACTGGCTCCAACTTAAATTCTAATTGTGCTATTCAAATTCTAATAGCTTATTTGGACTCTACGTCCAAATATGATTTTAATGAAAATTCTATGATAAATTAAAAAACGAGTTTAAGACCTGCATCCCCCTTAAGCCTAACTATAGTAGGATACAACATTAAAAACAGCAGTTGCTAACACTGGGCCATGGTCCACGGCGTCCTGTATTATTCTGCTAGCCAATCACAGCAGTAATCGAAATTGGCTTAATGTTTGACTTTATTAAACGAGGCAGGTATCAAAATCCTAGAGCTTGTAATTTTTTTCTTGTGATTAGTTTCTTTGTGCAGGTAACAAGAAAATTTTTAATTACCGACTACTTTTTTGTCGTGGAAGAATTCTGTGCGGTGGTCCTGAATGTGGGTGGAGCTTCACTGCAGACTATATATGCAGTATAGACAAGTGTAATGTTTGTAAACAAGGGTGGCGCTGCGGTCAGCAGCGATGCGGGGTGTAGGCAAAAATGCAGCATGCCTACATTGCGCCAAGTGATGCTGCCTTTGAAGCCAGCTCGCCATGCGGATTTTTGAAGGCGTGCACGTCGCTTCTGGCTTCTGCCCTTTTTCAACCTGTTTTCCAGATGGAATTAGTAGGCAGAGCGCTAGCATCAGGTGCTTCTCCTTTCCTAGTTGGTGGTAAGTAGCAGCGCGGCTACGGTTGGTGAAAGCGCGAGGTATGGGGAGAAACTTGTTGTCCACAGTTCTCAACTTTTCTGCCGATACAGCATACCCGATTGCTAGTGGAAGATAGGCCGACGTGATGCATGATGCGAAGTAGCCTATTCACATGACAAACCTTTGATGTGCTTCCTATTTTCGCCGAGCCGCTTCATTCCGTAGACCATGGAAATTACTGAACACTTAAGTCCCATAGCTGCTTCGAATAAGGCAATGTGATCCGACAGTTGTACAAGTGCATGCATAGACGTTTTCCTTGAACTCCAGACGAGATTTACAAACACTCTGCTAAGGTGTAAATAAATCATTTTGCTTCTTATTTTAGAATTTATATTAATGTACACGCATTCTTCTTGATTACAGTGGTTTTTTAATGTGGTATTTGCTGTGTTCGCCCGGTTCTGATCGATCTACAATGGAAAAATTCAAATAATCTCAGAAATAACACTGAGACTCTGCCGAGATCCTAGCGTCGTCGTAACGATTTTGAAACATCACACTTATTGAAGGTTGCGAAAATGTAAATACAGTAGCCGATGGGTAATTCGGACTTGTAGGATATTTCGGACCTCGATGAGGCACCATCAGTCACCCCATAGAAGCGCATACATATCCGCGGCGGATATTTCGGGCTCCAAAAGTCCGAAAGTTCGATTCTTCGGACTTATTTCAGTCACCTGTGGACCAAAATCGGCCATCTTATCGTCTTTTCGCCGGCGCAAAAGGCGCCATCTTGGATTGATGTAGATTTACGCTGCAGTTGCAGTTGGATTGACATACTTTCGGTACCTCATTGTTGCCAGTAGAGGTCCCTGCGATCTCTGACACTTCGAGGTGGCAGCCGGATTGTCATCGCCGTCAACTTGCTTTTGTCGCCGACGTTATCGTGGGCAGTTATCACTTGTCCCCTACGTTGAAGATTGGTTGTAGGGGGAAGGAAATTGTGCAGGAGCTATCTCACATCCCGGCTGGAAGGGATGAAAAAGGGACTGAGAGAAGAAAGAGGTGCCGTAATGGAGGGCTCCGGAATAGTTTCGACCACCTTGTGTTCTTTAACATGCACTGACATCGCACAGCACACGGGTGCCTTTGCGTTTCGCTTCCATTGAAATGCGGCCACCGCGGTCGGGTTCCAACCCGGGTACTCCGGATCAGTAGCCGAGTGCCCTAACCACTGAGCCACCGCGGCTGGTGGTCTCATACGTTCGCTGTTTTGTCACTTGGGTTTCTCTGACCGCGTTGACCGAGTGGCGCTCAGTCTTCACGAAGTTACATCCGTTCGCCGTTTTGTGATTGTGTCTGGCGGTTCCGTCGCTTTGAACGAAAAGTGCCTTATCTTTGCGTGTGTTTGACGAGCGGTGTGGTGCGCACTTGGGTTGTGGACAACATAACCCGCCGGGTTCGTCAAAGAAGCGTGGGAAGTATACCAACTAACTAGCGTGTACAGTAAAAGCACAACTTTGGCACAAATACAGGTGCAATTCGTCGCCAGAAAGAGAAATTTGCTGCAAGGTAAAATCAGTGACATTTTTAAGCTGATTTCGTCTCAATAAACTGATTTTTATTACTTCACGGATTTTACGGACTGTTCGATTATTCAGACCATTTTTCGGGTCCCTTCGAGTCCGAAAAATCAGTCGGCGACTGTAGAGAGAAACTACACGTAGCGCTTGCTACTACCAGAGTTCGGTGCTGCTTCAAACGTCACGCACTTAGCGGCATGCTGCACGCTGAAGGCGACCGGCAGCACTTTTTTGTCTTATTGCGCGAAGCGCAGGTCAGGACGTTGTCCGGTTGATTACCATCTGAAAATGGCCCCTTCCGTTCAACTTGCGATCACAAACACACGGAATATCGCGCCTAAGCCTATGCTGAGAGCACGACAAAGTGAATGGGCTGCAGGCGTTACTTGATTCTTGCATTGTTCGTCACTCAGATTAAGAGACGCGAACTTACTGTTTAGATTTCAGTGCAGGAACACAATGGCAGCCGCGAAGCCGATGTGTCGCCGAACTTGTCCTGTTCCTTGATCGGCCCCTGCCCGTGGCTTTAGCACCTAGCTGGTTGCAATAAACTTGTGGAAACTTGGGCCGCTCCCTCTCTTCTGCATTGTGGCTCAGCCAACCGCACCACAATTTATCGGCACGGCGCAAATTATGCCCAAAAAACACGCAAGCGTGGCACACCCACTGCGGACGGTCCGGCTTTTTGCCTACACAACGAAAGTCACTGGTGACGCCAGCGCCGCCGCATCTCGTTGACGTAACTGCCTGATGCTTGTCTATACGTTTTCTTCAAAAAGTGACATCTGGCAAAGTCGTTCTCCCAGCTTTTTGTCAGCTTTTACATTTTCTTCTATTTGCGTGGTTTTCTTGGAACAAGAGAAGGCTTTCAATGCACCCACACTTGTCATCAGTAATTCTGATAAAAGTTTTTTCAACCCAGTTTGATGTACTTTGATTTCTGTCACTAGATGGCGCCACTGTGTGCATGTGTGCTTAACGGCACAGCCAACTAAAATTGTCATATAAGCACTGTTTACAGCACACTCAACGCAATGAGCAATGCGTATACAAACTTACTGCATACGCCCAGCTAAAGTATCTAATGCCTTCGAAATGTCACAGCCTGCACCGACCAATACGTGTCGCCACCATTTTGCCCCACCCACAGCTGTGCCGTGCGACTGCTCCAGATCTATGATTGTTGATTTTGATATCAGGTGCTCACTTTTTTCTGGTGCCTGTTTGTGTAGCAAATAGCTCATGTACTTGCCAATCGAATGTTTGAAGGTAATAGTACACCATTGGGCATTTACCGCATAGGCACGAAATTTCTCTAGGAATGCACTGATGAGGACAACTGCACTCCAGTACTCTTGTTTGCATTCCTAGGTGCAAACAGCTAGTGCTCATGTGCATGACATAATACGGTAGCTATGGCAGCATTGACTGCTACGTGTGAAATAGAGTATACACTCGAACCTCGCTACAGCGAAACTCACGAGATGCGCAAAAAATTTAGTTGAAGCGGAAATTTTGTTGTTTCGAAATCAGCCCTAAAAGCTAAGATCTTACGGCACTGTTCAAAAATATAATTTATTTTCAAAAAATTTGTTCATCTTGCCATGCGTCCTTTTAGTGAACAGCGTTTGGTGGGCATCGTTGACAGCGTGCTCTGTGAGATGCCCAAGTCCGCTGCAACATCTCCCTTTTCCTGCCGATGGATGCCGCGCTGATAATTCCTTTCTTCTCTTCAAGAGAAAGGAACTTCCGCTCCCTAGACAAAGTCACCATGCTTGTATCGAATGCAGCGCACAAGCACGAGTGAAAAAAAAATAGGGCAAAAGCATGCTGCTGTTGCCAGGCTGCTGCGTCCTTTGGCGATGGATTGGTTGCGGCTCTGGCATGGAAGAAAACGGGAGCTTGCACCCGTGGCTTGTCGCAAGCAGCCAGCCCGATTGTAATCACCACCAAGCAATGGCAGTCTTCATGTGCGTTTGAATGAGTGGACAAAGTGGTTCCAGCGAAAGTTTAGTGAAATAAAGCAGTGTGGACGTACGGAAGTACACAGATGGGCGGCAATATGCTTTTTTTATTGTAAGATAAATTTTTAAACCCAGCTTCGCATAGCAAACATTTCGTTGAAGCAGAAACGTGCCCCAAAAATGGTGAAGAGAAATTTGTTCCATTACTTTCTATGGCGAGCTGAAGGGGAATCGAAAATATTTCGTTGAAGCGGCATTCGTTGCAGCGGGGTTCGACTGTAATTTTGTTATCCTTAAGCAACTTGACAACTGCTGCTGGCCGCTAAAAACATTGCTTGGCAGTCTAAGTCAAACCGGCGTTTCCCATTCATTGTATGTACATCCTGTGATATGAGTAATTGTCAATTTCAGGTCACTTACCAAAACTACACTCCATGCTCGTTTCCATTCGCTAAAACTTGTGAATTTGCTCTCCACAATCGCCGAAATCGCCCACACAAATTCTGTGTACTTGCTAGGCCTATTCGTCGGGGAATGGGGTTGTCGTCAATTAAAATTTAATTTGGAAAGCATGTATCGCTGGTGAGTGCTGAAGTGAAGGTAGGTAAAATGTATCTGCTCCTGCCATTTATACCTAGTACAGAGAAGGTAGAGACAAGTGCAGATGTATCACGCCGATGTGCGAAAGACGTGAAGTGTGCCTATTCACTGACCGGATTTGTCTGTGTTGTTGGTTGGAAAAGCACATCACACTACAGTGATATGCGGCTGTTGGTCGTGCTGGTGTCAGTGTCCATCTGGTGTGAATACGGTGACAACAGACATTGTAGTGCCGTTGTACGCACTCAAAATGTGCGAACGAGTGAGTGTAGAACTTTAAGCCAGAAGCGCCTTAGCAATACAGCGAGTAAATGCTGAAGCTTTTGAATACATTTGGAAATGGTTGTAGAGTACTGCGGGCATACATATTAGATGCTGATTTATTCAGCTGAGAGACTGGCATGCTCTGGCATCTGGGGTTTCGTTCCCAACATCCTGCATTCGAGCAGTTGCTGTCTGCCCGCAAGCACTTTGGAGGCTGTGCTTCATGCTGCAGGCTCTGTTGTGCAAAGCATATTAGTGTTCAGTGCATAAGAAACCTAAGAACTAAGATTTGAAAAGAAATTTTATTTATTTATTTACTATACTGCTGTTCTTATTGCTAGACCACAGCAGGGGATATTAATACAGTGTAAGAAGGAAACAAATCAATAAGAAATGCACTGCAGGGAACAAAAATGACTTGGAAAGCTATAAGTAGACAAAGAGGGCAAATTGGCAGTGGCAGCAAAAATAGCACAGCCATCGGCAACGGCAGGGTCAACTTCACGATGCAGTCAAAAATCTTGTACCACTGTTGCCAAAAGTGTACATAAGGTAATGTTAATGAAAAAAGTGGATGTAATCACTGCCTTTGCACACACCCTGGAATATGTATAGGCAACTTAATTATGCATATGCGAATTCCACATTGCACTGTTAGATCTCGAGCAATGCATTCCCAGATGCAAAGAAATTAATATTCATCACCAAAATCTCCTTCAATAAACTCTCAATGTTGAAATGCATTGCCTTGATTTCCTCTTGTGGCTGGGTCTTCTCTGCTCTCGCAGGCAAACACTCGTGGACCACCTACGCCGCCACGAGGGCATGCGCACCATGCAGTGCGACCGATGCCCCCAGGCCTTCTACTTCCACAGCGACCTTGTGAATCACCTACGGCGCCACACGGGTGAACGGCCCTTCCAGTGCCGCTCGTGCCAGGCCAGTTTTGCAGGCCGCAGCGACCTCCTGCGCCATGAACGTGCCCACGACGGCGACCGCCCATACCACTGCAATGTGTGCAATCGTGGATTCGCTCGCAACGGTGCCTTGGAGCGCCATATGGTGCGCCACACAGGCAAGCGGCCCTTTGAGTGCCACCTCTGCCCAAATACGTTCACACGGCCATACTTGCTCGAGGCGCACTTGAAGGACCATCCACAGCCCGTCGCCTTTTGCGGCATCCGCGCTGAAAAAAATTGCAAGAAGGCTGAACAGGAGCGGCAACGGCGACAGAGGGTGGCGGCTGCTGCTAAAGCCACCACTGCATCTTCAAGCCAGAGAAATGAGGCCTGCATGGTGTCTGCATCACTGCTGCCCAGAGATCACCCTGTGCATCCCTCTAACATGCATCCCCTTGTGGCCGTTGAGAATTCACCGTCCAAATATAGCTCGTTGGCTTCTGAAGTGGAAGTGAAAGGTGGGCTCAGCACTGAGTCTTTGTCGACGGAAGGTGAGAATCTGCCTCCTGACGACCACTTGTGCGGAGCACAGCCAGAAGCTGTGTGCAACAAGTTCTCCAATCCGCAGGGTGACAACAAAATTCTGGCAGGCAGCTGCAGCTTGTCTGAGGTCAAACCGGAAGCTCTGCTCAGCTTCGCATTTCCACTGGTTCGAAGCCAAAACCCGCGAGTAGAGGACAGAGCAGAACTAAGCGCCGAGCTCGACCTCATGCAGTCATTGTCTGTGTGCCAAATTGTTCCTGAAAGCCTGAGTCGACACGGGAGGCGGCTGTCTGCAGCTCTTAGTTTTGTCTCCACTTTGGCAAGGCATTGTTAATTCTGTTAATGTCTTCTCCCAACCTCAGTGATGTGAATGATATGCTTAGTGTCTCTTTGCCGGAGCTGCCAAGCAAAGCAACTGTGCGGGTGTCTATGCAAATGGCCAAATTTCAACAAAGAAAGTTCATGTGTGTGTCGAAGCTTGGTGCAGTGATTCACAGCTTTATGCAGTATTCTGATGCTACCCTTCATAATGATATGTCTTGCCAGACAAATCTTAATTTGTGCCGGGGCTGAAGTCAGCCTCATCCGTCACTATGAACCCTGGGTGGTTGGCTCCTGATCACATTTCTTTCAACCACCAACAGCATGTTTGCATTAGGCGATGATAAATATGATCCTTTTTTGTGAAAAGACATTGCGCCCAGTTTGGTTGCTGTTGAAGAACCTGGGAGGTTCAGTCACTATTTGACCAAAGTTGTGTGTGCATTGAAATTGTTGTACTTGTTTGGGGAGCGTATGCTGCTCCAGCCCCACACTTTCTTTTTTTTTTTTGCCAGTGTCTACTGTTTTGTCCTAAGCCACACAGCCAGAGCACCATGTGCAAAGTCGACGCCCACAAAATCTGTTCCATTTTTTTTTTTATTTGATGCACGTGTGAGGTCCCGCAAATTTTGTTGTGTTTAGGTTTAACCTCCACAAGAACGAATTTGCACTGCTCTGTTTAGCAGCTGTTAGGAACATACATGCCCTTTGATAATGTCACCATACTTTTTACTTACAATTTGTTTTGCAGAGAATGTGTACTGTATGCAGATGTAATGAATGCATTCCATGTTACACTTGGCTCGCAGACATTTTATGTGCTTATATAAGGTTTCTGTCATCATACAGTACAAATGTGAACTACCTCATCAGATGGTGCACTGTCATTGGTCTTGTGCATCAACTCTGAACACAGAGTCATTCCTTTTAGTGCAGAGAGAAGGTGAAAATAAAGTTTGCCTGTAGTACGGTTTCAAGTGACATGCATTAATCAGTATTGAAAGCAGAATGCTCAGTCCACTAATATATTGGCTATTCTTTTATAAATGATTCTAGGCCACCAGGATTGCAATAGAACCTTATTGATAAGTTTTTTAGTGCACTAGCACTTATAGTGGCCATTCCCCGCATTTGGGCGTTGTTTGTTTGAATGAAGCTGGATTTGTGGCAAGCTGCTCACCTGCCCACTGGGTGGTGGGCTACCTGCCCACCATGTCAGGCAGCAGCTCATTTAATCATGAGGCTGCTCGGGAAAAGCAACCTGGGTCGCAACCCAACCCAAGTGCTGCTGATGGCAACACCTGCCATTGCACCTGCCTTACGCCATTGCGCTGCTGCTCACCTGCCCACCGGGTGGCTTACTTGCCAAGGTGTTGCCGGTGGGCAAGTGATCAATGGCACAGTGGCACAAGGCAGGTGCCATAGCAGGTGTTGCCATGTCGTCCTTCCACTTCTGCATGAAAGAACACACGCACCAACTGCCTTAACCTAGCAGAGCAGTGCAGCACTGGAACGCATCATGCTAGCGCACATAAGCACATTTGGCCTAATTACCCAAATCTACTGACATTTTTTTTTAACACAGGAAAAAGATTCACCATACGATGTGGGAAGATGTATCTTCGAAAACCACTTGAGATTCTCAGAAATGTTACTCACGGATGAAGTATACAGGTGCTGACACTTTCACTGATCTAAAAGGTCAGTCAGCACTTATTGGTGCGAGCTCTGAGGAGCTCTTTTTACTGGTTGTAGGGTTCTGTGCACATTTGTGTTGTCCTTAGTACAAAAAGAGCAGAAGAATCTTGCAACATATCCAGTCCGACGGTGGTAAGGGTAAAAGCAGCTGGGACCTATTTGTTGTCACCGTTGTTGCTTTTTGGATGCTGATTGCACTCTTACACTGTGGACAAGCTACTCACTCAGCTGTGCTTCTCTCTGTGTCCCAGGACTTGGCCCCTCTTGTATGCTAGCGCACCTTTTATTGTTCAATAAACTTACCCTGCGAGCAGAATCTGACAGAATTATGAACACTACCAAGAAAAACTGCATAACTCTGTGGGACATCTTTGTTACTCATAGCTTTGAGCATATGAACTACATTTTAATGAGGTTCTACTGTACCTCTGGGCTGCTGTGGTGTCACTACGTAGTTCTGGAGGAGAACTTTCCCCTTCAGCTAAATTTTTAATTGCCAGGGATGTTACCAAGGCTCCACTGTGCAGCCTGGGAACCTTTGTAAAAGGCGATAATTTTGATGTTTGCATGCTATTGGTGCTCTCAGCCTAGTAGTAGGAGAAACAGCTGCATTTTACAGAGTTGAGACATCCATCTCCACATTTAGGTTATTGCAAAGAAGAAAAAAGGAGAGGTCAATACTGGCTGAAACTCTTGCCTGCATCAAGTGCAAAATTAGCTTTGCTTTCTTTGCATGCATTGCGTGGCAAGCCATGCAGTAACTTCCCTTTCATGAGAGCAGTGTAGCATCATGGGTTGTGTGTCAAATTGCAAAAACACAGTGACTTTCATTTCCATGTCAAGCTGGCACGAGTGGTCCTAGGCCTTGCACTTATGCAGAAGCATAACGTATTAGTGGAGAAACCCATCATTAGCCCTAAACCCTTGGAAAAGTATGAAAGGAGGTGCAGCCAACTTGTGACATATTTAATTGGGATACATTAAAGCCTACTTTAATGCCCACCAGAAAAACATCTACTTAATGATCAAGGGAGGTCGTATGGTGTCACTGTCCAGAGGTCGTATGGAAAAGCACTGCCTACGGTAGGAACTAATGGACAATGGTCTCGTAGTGACCTTTTGTATGAGCCTATGAAAAAGCATTATTCATAGTCAGACGTTTCTGCTTGTAATGTCTGGAACTTCATATATTCATTGGTAATAAAGACGAGCGAAGTTGTTTGATCTCAGTTTTTTCAAGTTGGTGCACCAGCTTATCCATTCCTGTGATGCCATGTTGCACTGTCACTGGTGTATTCTGAACCAGCTTTTTAAAAGCTGAGCCAAAGCATCGCCTTGGGTGTTAAATACAGTGATAGTGGCAACGAACAGTGTTTAAAATGCCAGGTTGGAGCTGTGGTCAGGCCTAATGACGGAAATAGGGACACATTTCTCTCTATCTTAATGCTGTGACTGGTAAAGGAACACACTGTCCGGTGGTAGCAGGATGCTGGCTTACAACCAAGGAATATTTTGCCACTCTTGTGCTGTAGGGTTCACTCATGAACTGCATGGGGTTGTCTTGGCAGAGTTACGCTGTTACAAAGAGTTCCTTGAAGACTGCCTTCATTACTGCATTAGTGACTGCCACTGAATGGCTGCTCAGATTTCACTGTGTTCTCATTAAAATTACTGAAAATTGTGCAAAATTTCACTTATGGACTTTCATATATTACGTAGTTGACTGAGCCAATGTGGCAGAACTATGTATGTGGAGGCAAGCCTATAAGGTGGTGTGGACAGGAAGTATGAGATGGGTATTGCAAGGACCGGACTTCGTGTACTCTCGCTTTGTAATCACTTAAAACATAACTGGGTATCTTGTATCTTGTTTGGATGAATTCAGATTTGTTGAAGAGCTTGCTTGCAGGATTTTGCATGAGGTCCACTGGATGACAAGATTTGCTGCTGCTAGCAACAGAAATAATTTTTTGGATAGGAATCTGGTGCTTTGCAAAGACCACGTGAGCTGGTTATATAGTCCGTGAACCTGTAAAAGCCTGCTGCCTGTTGAAGTGGCTGTTTTGAAGACTGTCGAAGCACAGAATCGAATCATGAAAGCATGCATACGAGGCACACTCTCAAGGTGATGTGGTGGTGTGCGCACATCAATTTGGATACCCAAGTGAAATCTAAATGTACTTTTTGTGCTGAAACTGCTTTCAAGCGTTGTGAAATTATTACTCATCAACTTTAGAAGAGGAAGGGACTTTCACAAATACTCCAAGCGGCTGCTCTGCTTGCTTCTCAAATCTCATTGAATTGCACGATCTGAAGATTTTTTTTTCGCTAAGCTAGGCTGCTGTTTTCTCCCCCTAAAATACTGGGAAAACCATGCATGAAAGTGGATGAAGAGTCAGAGGTCTGTGATTAGTATGGGAAAATGTTTGCTGAGTGTTGTTCTCAAATTTTGTAAAAGCAGCTTTTTTTTCAACCATTTTGATATGTTTGACTTTGGAAGGTGCATAAATTGCCTAAGCAAGCATGCTAACAGTATTAAAATTTTGTGTTAAAGCTACTCTGCAGTTCATGTCCTCTGTTCAGTTCTCGACTGTTTTTTACAGCAGCTGTGCAGCCTCAGAATACGGGCAAACACACACTCAGTCGATGTACGGGGCCTACCACATGAGAGCAAAAACACGTGAGCTACCTGTCGGTATCTGCACTGCCAAAAGAATATTGGGCTTTAAGCAGTGGCTTGCAGAGGGAGCACTGCGTAACTGTCACTTCCTGTGTTGTGGTGTATTGAATGCCACAGTAAATGCGAAAACAGATTATGTGGTGGTGTTAACGGACTACAGGGAATGGAGGGCATGTTCACCCAGGGGCAAAAGTATGATACTGCTTTGAATTTCAATAGCGACCCGCTTGAAAAATCTGTTGACTTTTTTTTTCCCTTTTTAGTGATCACGTCTGTCTCTAAGCGCTTAAACACAAGAGGTCAATACCACCTTACTAGGCACTGGAAGAAAACGCAGTTCAGAAAGTGAGTGGGGGCTCATATGTTTGTCTACATGCCTCTATGCCTGTGGCCGGTAGAAGTGCCAAAGGCCTCCCAGCCTGGTGTCTGCGTGTCTGAGAAGGCGATCGCAGGGCATCTTTTGCATAGTTGATGTCTGGTGCTTGTCGTCGTTACAGTGCAAAGCTGTTTGAAGATTTGTGCACTGTACCTCCTTGTTAACTGATGAAAATAACTTTGGTAAACACAGCCCATAGTGAGAAACTAGGGAAGGGTTTTGGGTTTTCCAAGCTGCTGTGCACCTCCCACGATTCTATTGGCAAGGCTGTGCTCATGCGGGTATGTTTGATAGTAATTTGGCCTTTTCTTTCTTTTTACATGTGTAAATACACATTCCAATGACATCTTTCATTTCGGTGATGCTCATGTGCGAGGAATGGGCAGAGTGCAATTTTTTGTGTTGAGTGTTGCATGCAGACGTGTGGATGCTTCCCCTGTGTAAGCTGCTGCCCTGTATGTGCTTATACTTGACTCGACAGTGGACTGGAAGCTGGTTCTTATCTGGTGTCACGCTTGGTGATATCATTGCTTTTGTTGAATAGATGTGCCCAGGGGAAGCAGCAGCAGTTGCGTAAAATGTAGAATGTGTGGGTAGACCCAATAGGAGACGACAGTTGTCCAGAGCAAAGAGCAGTGATGCTGGATTGCCCATGTCTTCTCATCTAGAAATGGTGCACTGTCATTGCTCTGTGAAATTTTTAGAATAGAATAGAATTTTATTTACATCACTGTACATAATGTAGGAGGCCTGTAGAAAAAGCTGCCACAAGCCAGCTTAACAGACAGGGCCGCAGGCCCCCCCTGCATTGGCAGTACTCTGTGGAGATAAACAGCACTTAAGTCATAACGAAAGAAATCGAGGGTACAGTGCATGGAATTCTCACTTGTTAGGCCTCACTGTACAGTGGAGATTCTTTTCAATCATTTCGGAGGAAGCGGGGAAGTACCATCATAAGGAGTGGTATTAGGTAAAGGTAGTCATGACATGCTGCATTAGTGTGAAATGTAACGCAGCAGTTCAGTCAATAGCAGCTGGATTGCACCTTCCACACTGCTCTGAGCTGTGTCTGACAAGGACTTGTGGCTAACTTTGAAATTCTATGAATCGGGCATTTGCCACCAACCTTTAAAATGAGGTGGACGAACGAATTTGTATGGACGATCAGACAATCTGACATGAACAACGTGTGTAAGCAGTGCTTATTTTGTCTGAATGTTTTCGTGATGAAAGCTGTTCGGAATTATGTGTTTGCTTTTTGTGGTTTTCCACTTTTGCCAAACGAAATGCCTGAACTTGCATCAGACCATTCCGTATTTCCTTTTGCTGATTTACCTGAACTTGCCGTAATAATGCATTTGCCTTTGATTGGCAGGCTCGCCTAGGCTTGTCTCAATGTTGTTTACAATGAATGACTAACTGTAATGTGTGCTACTGTCGTTTCTGCGAGAACATGGGGGCCTGCGCCCGCCTCTGTAAGCTGATGTAATTGTTTACACTCATCGATCATTCCGTGAATACTTTCACTTTATGAAATTTAACGAACTCTTGCTTGTCCATCAATTAGTCTTTTATACGGAGGATTGGGCTTCATTGCCAGGACCAGAGTGTTATGATCAGCACATGTGCGCACAGTTATCGAGAGCGAAGAGACACTTCTGCAAGCAAGCAAGGCCTTTACAGCACAAGCGGCAGAGGAACCATGTTGCCGCCATGCCTCTATATTAACGTTATCGATGACGTGAGCGCTGTCAGACATGAATTGTTCACATGCGCAGCTCCTTTTTTCCTTATTTCTCCTTGCTATAGACGCTGCACTGGGCTCTTGAGTTATGTTATCGCTGAAGCAAGTGCCACCAGAAGTCTGTTGCCCATCGCGATCATGCTCCTACCTTTGTGCCTTACTCTTCATCGCCTACGCAAGGTGTAGGAAGCTTCACTTCACCCTGACAGCAGATTCCAGGAACGGCTACTGTAGCAGTACTTTTACACTAAAAATCAAAACAAAAGACAGCTTCACTCACAAGCTACTGTAAATGCCACCTGGCACCTGTTTAGTTGCCATTATTCCTATTCGACTGCCGAGTTGTCGCAGCCGTCATCGTCTGCCTTGTATTTGTTCAACAGTTCAGCCTTTGGTACTCGTGGGCATTGAGTACAAAAAGATCAGAGTGCGCATTTTTTGGTTTTTCTCTAGAGTGTTCATGTTATGTTGGGTTAAAGCGGAACTATACTCTGTTTCAAACATCATGTGCAGTGCTGTCAAAGCTAGCGCTGTTGTTTGCGCTGCCTGCATCCGTGACCAAAAAGTAGTGCGTTATTTGTGGTGAGCAAAACATAGTAAATGCTTTGCTTGTAGGCCTACCACATGACACATTTGTCATGATCTTGATTAAATGCACTGTTATTGCTGACAGCATGCTGTCGCTTTATCATGCCATACACCACTCCGGCACAGAACAAGCGCATACTAACACACCTTCCTTTTTTTTTCCCATCCGGTCTACTACCGTACTTTTTACAGCGTTGCACCTGATGTATGAAACAGAGTGTAGTAATTTGTCTGTTGCCAGAACAGTTGCCCTATTGTGTTCAGAAAGCTTATACAATCAGGCTACAGAAATCATAACTTTAGATTTTCTTGTACAGCATCTGTAAAATAAAGGTTCTGCGAGAGTTGGAGGCCAAAAGACAACAAGTTTGTCATCGTATACACTGTGAGCAAACTGACATTTACAAAGGGCTACATCTTTTGGATGTCTTTAACCCACGTTTGTTCCCTCACCCACTCTGACCGCTTCCAGTCTCTTAATGTTGCACCTATCAAGAGGAAGAAATGTGCTTGGGCAGGGCATGCAATGCGAAGGCAAGATAACTGCTGGTCCTTAAGGGTAACGGAGTGGATTCCAAGAGAAGGCAAGCGTAGCATGGGGGCAGCATAAAGTTAAGTGGGCAAATGAAATTAAGAAGTTTACGGGGATATGTTAGCCACAGCTGGCAAAGGACAGGGTCAGTTGGAGAGACATGGGAGAAGCCTTTGCCCTGCAGTGGGCTTAGTCAGGCTGATGATGATGATGATGTTTCCCGAACCACAAATATGTAACAGTTTCATTAAACTGTTACTTACGTCATGTCCAAAAAGTGGGCTAACTATGCTCCGTGATCATGGGGGAATGTGTCATTATCAGTGCGTCATTTTTGTTCTTTAATGTGTGCATGTAGAGATGTAGGCATACTGTGTTTTCACTATGTCCGGCAGCATTTTAGTGATTGATTGGCACTTGTAGCCTTGGAGATTTGTCTGTGCTTGCATGTGTGCACTGCCGTGCAGAAATGTGATCAGTGGCCTTCTCGTTCAATGCAGGAAATGTTTCGCTCTTCTTTTTTGGGCCGCCACGGTGGCTCACTGGTTATAGTGTTCAATTGCTGACCCGAAAAATGAGGGTTTAATCCTGGTTGCGGTGGTCACATTTCTATGGAGGCGAACTGCTAGAGGCTTTTGGACTGCACGATGTCTGTGCACGAATACGATGTTTCTCATAGCCTGAGGCATATCAAGACGCTAAACCCCATAAACTAAACTAACTTTTTTTGGGGTGCTTCTTTTTTGCATACCAGTTTGCGGTATTGTGTGAAACAAAACAAGATGGATATGCATTGCATCATCTCTTGGTAGAAATGTACATTGGCTTGTCCAAAACATGCAGATATGTGAAAACTGTTCCCTCGTCACCTCTGTTGGCCAGTTCAACTGGTTTGGGCTGCTCGAAAGCTTTAACAGCAGTTTCTCTCATTCATTCTTAAACTCCTTTACACCACATGCTTGTGCAACATTCAGAAAACTGGCCACAGGTGTTTAAAAGTAAGTAGTGCTTCTTGAACAGTGAAATTCACAGCAGGTGTTGCATACTATCTGCAGTTCTTAAACTGTACCATATATGCACTTTATGCTGTTTTGTGTAAAACTAACCAGCTAGCACAAATGCAGATACTATGCATGCATTTTTTGGTTTCACAAGTTGTTCTGCACATAGTGTGTGTTGTATGATGCTTTATCTTGGACATGGTGCGGTGTAGGTGCAGCCTTTTCAACTGGCAGGCAGTCTATAGTGCCACAGTCTGCAAGAGGTAACCAGAACTGCTGCCATTGGAACTGTGCCCCTTCAGTGAATTCTAAATGCGGGCATGGTAGCAAGCATTTTTCCTCTGGCAGGCTCCCTGCCTCCATCTGGTTTTCCAGGCAGAATCTTGTCTGCTCAGCCTGATAACATTGCTTGTGTTCTGGTTTGGTTTGGTTTGGTTTATGGGGGTTTAACGTCCCAAAGCGACTCGGGCTATGAGAGATGCCGTAGTGAAGGCCTCCGGAAATTTCGACCACCTGGGGTTCTTTAATGTGCACTGACATCGCACAGTACACGGGCCTCTAGAATTTCGCCTCCATCGAAATTCGACCGCTACAGCCGGGATCGAACCCGCGTCTTTCGGGCCAGCAGCCGAGCGCCATAACCACTCAGCCACCAGCTTGTGTTGTGGCTACGAATTGGAATTCACTATTACAGCAGCTTGGGCTAGTGGCATGGCGGATTGTGGTTGTGCAAAGGACAGTGGGCAGTTATAGGAAGGCTTACTGCCAGTTGGTATCTGATTTGTTTGGAATTTCTCGGCAAATGCAACACATTTTAGCATTTTAAGTTAACTTGCAGCTATTTAGTTTGGCTTCCTAACTAAGCTAAGCTTGTCAGTTTTACCACTTCAATGTTCATATCATTTCATTTCGTTTTTATTTCTTTAAAGGCCCCATGATTGGGGTTTTAACGTAAGGGGTGGAAACTAATAAAGAAAGCATTCTTACAGCTGTACATAATTTGTTACATTTTCATTGAACTTTGACGAGCAGATGCTGGTGGCAATGTCGCTTGGAAGGCCGTTCCAGTCTGTAGATGTGCGGGGAAAAAAGGCATTGGCAAAGGTGACAATGCGCGAGAGTGGACGGGCCACATGAAAATGATGACTGGTGCGGAGTGATATGCATGCTGGGGAAGGAAGAATGTAAGGAGTGGTGCGCATGGGGCTATTGAAGATTTTGTGAAATCAAAATATGCTGGAAGTGCGATGACGGAGTGATAAGGACGGCAAACTGGATGCAGTTTTCAAGGCAGAAACGCTAATGTCATAAGCATAGGATGCGTGAGTAAACCTGGCCGCGCGGTTTTGAACGGACTCAAGAAAATGAGATAAGCTTGATGAGGATTCCAAACTGGTGATGCAAATTCAAACTTTCACCTGACGAACGACTTATAGTCTAGTAACTTAACATGTTGAGGAGCGTGATGTAGATGATGTTTTAAGAATCTTAATGTTCTATTGGCTGATGATATTGTATTAGTGACATAAAAACTCCAGGAAAGATCACTTGAAAGTGTTACGCCTAAATGCTTGTGGGACTGAACTGGTTCTATGGACACATCCGAGATTACGCAGGAACGAATAAGAGGATTACGACGGCGGTAGACAGATAAAAGCTTGCACTTATGAGAGTTGAGTTCCATTAGCTATTGGTTACACCAGTTCTGGACAGCATTAGGATCACTTTGAAGAGATGCTTGGTTGGCGGGTTTAGTAACTGCACGATAAATTACACAGTCGTCAGCAAACATACATATATTAGAGGGCACTTGTGATCATTAACGTATATTAGGAAAAGTAGCGGGCCGAGTTCAGATCTCTTGGCCGAGTACAGATCTTCAAAATGCTGTGCTTGAAGGTATAAAGAGATGCTCAGCCAGCTAGCTGAACAATGTCTTTTACAAGGAAGTGCCTTTACAAGGAAGTGCCATGAAACGGTTAGCAATGCTTTGCTGTAAGCTGAATTCACTAAAAGTGGTAGAGATGCCAAAATTTTCCTAGTGTATATCTGCTTTCAAATGATGCTTAAAGTAATCGTGAACCACCACTGAAAAAATAGCCTATGTTAGGTACCTAACTTCTAACTGAATTTATTCTTCTATGCAGTTTCTGCTTCAGCAGTCTAAAGACGGTTGCGACATCACAAGTGAGCACTAAATCATCTGAGGCATAGAAAAACTGCAGTATAGTAGCTCTTTATCGTTACAGTGCAAAAGACGACTACGAGACGAGTATGCAGACATGGCTTCTCATCCTCGTCTTTTGCAACATAGCAATAATGATACATTAAATGTCCAAGCTTCCAGCTTAATAGCTTCTTGTTCTCTTGGTGCCATTCTGACTTCTGGAGCAGTTCAGTGTAAGTGTTTCAATTAATTAAAATGACATAGGAAAAAAAATAAATTCCAAATTATTTATTGAGTGCTGATGAATTCCACTTGGTGATCAATATTTACTTATGTTATACACATCATTCTAGATGAATAACACAGTCCGAAAAATTTGGCGTTTTTGCACTCCTTTATTGGAACCCATCCAGTCCTTGACTGTCAAAGCTAGTAACTGACATAGCTTTTAGTTTGTTACTGTGCCTGACTTTAGCTATTGAAATGTGTAGTTTTATTGTCATTATTTTTTTCTTGCAGAGCTTTTTGCCGTCTGCAGCCAAGCACAGGCAGGAGACTCTTCTCCTCCCAAGAAGCATACAAGAAGTACACAGAAGCCTCTGCAGTTTTTGCTTTTGTCTGTCGTATCATTTCAAAACTGCTATATAGAAGTCACACATATCATATCTCCTGACTTGGCAGCGCTTTTGTTTTTCTTTGCTGTTTTTGTGAAATATGCTTCTTTCTGTCTTTTTGGTGTAAGAGTCCATAAAACTCTTCTGGTTGAATGCCATCTCAAGTTCTTAGCCTTGCAATGCTGAAGTGTATTTCAGCAGCTCCAAGACCTCATTGTGCTCCAGGAAACGGGCGGAGGACAAATAATATTGCAGCCTTTCCTTTTAGTGTGCATTGCTTCGTTCCTTTTGCAAAACAATCGGAAATTAGCTGAAGCCATGCATAGCGAAAAATGTGACGGTGAGAAAGAAAAAGATATCCTTGCAAGCAGAATTCCTATATAAATCAAGTTGTATTTCCAGCACTTCTAACTGCTTTGGTACACATGCCGTATTTGCCTGAATGTAACATGAGTTGTTTTCCCATGGATTGTCATTATCAGAATATCTGGCGTTAAGTTTAGTTTGTTATAGGGTGAAATTTTTGTTCGCTACTCTTTGCCTAAGCTCAAGCATTAGACTTGTGAGCTGCTCGGAGAAGCCAGTTTTTATGTAAGCAGAGATGCGGTAGCACGGTGGCATGGTGGCGTGTGAGGCCACGTGTGTTAATGCACAGCATGCTTTGCTGCGCTTGGCTGTGTCGTGCGCTTTTATTAATGCAATTGCATTAGAGTTGTCGTCGCACCAAAACCTTGGCAATGTCTGAGACGAAATTGACTAATTGGCAACGAGAGGTCGTGTGACCTTGTGACGTCATCGCAACCTACCCCCCGTGGCAACCTGGCCGCCGGATTGTGAGCAACCCTCCATCGTGGCAAGTGGCAATTACATTAATGATTGGTCAAAAGAAATTACGCTACCTTGTGACATCCAACCTGCTCATCGGGTTGTGAGCAACCCAGTTTCTAGTCAACGACCTAGATGGAAAATGGAAATGAAAAATTAGGAAAAAAATATGATGTATGCAAATGTCGGCACTCGCAGCAAAGCGGATACCTGCTACTGCAGTTAGCAGTGCGATTAATGTACTTGATGGACCGAAAATTTCTAAGAAACTGATGCAAACAGACACAAAAGTTTTAACAGAAGCTGCGAGAAATGTGAAATCTCATGCTATCGCATTCCATTGTTAAGGTGACTTAACTGTGTCCATAGTTTTTCATTGTTCCCTCTCAAGAAAATGACATTGACAAGATTGAAGGCGATGTCATTTTTATGCATAGCCCTCACGTTTAGTTACCCTGCATAGTGTGAGTTGATGTTATGATCATTTATTTTCCTTCTCCTAAAGGTCCAACTCCCCCATTGCATTATATTTGTGCAAATACAATACTTTCCAGATATCTTGCTTGGTAAAAGTTGGCCATTTAAACTATGATTTGCATTAATAGAAGCAGTGCTTACCGGGAAGGACTCAGATTATGTGCCCATTTAGCCACTGTAATGAAGAATTAAGTTCTAGGCATGCAACAGCTATAGTTGAAAGAGGTTCTATGCCAACAGGCTACAGGACACTTGAATGAAATGGCCTTGAGGAGAAATGCTCATGCTTGACTTGGACAGACTTGGGGCAGGAAAGCACAGTCCTTGCATGTGTCGTCTCTTGCCCTTCATTGCTTGTCACTGTAGTTGTAGATGTAAACACATAGCTGTGCATCAACCGTTTTATTTATTTACACAGTACTATAGACCTTATGTGGTCCAGGCAGGATGGACAAAAACTAGGAAGACAGTAATCGTAACGCCAAATAATACAATTCGGTACAATAACTAACAAGACACACTGGTTACAATATAAAACTGGAAATTAACAGATCGCCAGAAACATGAAATAGAAAAACAGTATTTACGGAATGTTTTGAACTGCATTTTCAAAATTTTCATTTTCGAACAACCCTCGAGGTTATGAGGTAATGAATTCCAGCCAGTTCTAGTACGTGGGAAATATGAATATTTATATTGTTTAGTCCATGCAAAGTAAGGGACAAAAGTGTAATTATGTTTGTGTCTGGTTTTCCGAGTTACAAGTCCGTGGTGTAAGGTTCTGGTGAAATTCCAAATTTTTTATTTACCAGTAAATGAAGAAAGATCAATCGAGAAATTGTTCGTCTGATGTGGAGGGGCTGTATTTGATTGGCTACCATTAGAGCAGACAGTGAGTCAGTATTTCTGTATTGTATATAAAACGCACTGCGTGTCTCTGCGCTTTCACCAATCGGAAAATGGAGTGAGTTTTTTTTAAATAGGTTGTGTGTTGAGCGTGAATGTGTGTGTTAATGGCTGAAATTTCAGTGGCTGCAGTAATCAGCTGTTGGAAATGAGGTCATGGCCACTTTGGCTGCATATCAATGAAGGTTTATGTGCAAGTGCACATGTGCTGTGCTTGATATCAGTTCCCACTGAAGAACCTCGCATTGTTCAGATAAATTCTGAGTCCTCTACCATGATGTCCGTCACATGCTGCTTGCACCTTCGGGGTGTAAACCCACAAGCCTTATGGCACTTTCATGCAATCCTGTTTGTAGTAGGCACAAATATCCACAGCTGTATTGCACTTGGATCTCATCATGCAGGTCGCATCACAGGCTCGACACACAGTGTGAGATTGTGAAGCACTTGGAGGTGCTTTTGCTCTTTGGTATTTCAAGCGGCCATGTGTCCTGTTCTTATTTGCTTCATGACTACTGCCATTTCATGTAATGGCCCAAAAATGGACAACCGTGCATCTCGAAGGCTCAAGAATACTTACTATTGGCATGCTATTGGCAAAAGTTGAAACGAACAGCACAGACAAGACGGAGCGTGCTTTTATGATGTTTCGTTTTTATCAACATTCGAGTGTGCTAATAGACTTATTGAACCTTCAAACAGCACTGTTGTCTGCTATGAACAAACACCAACTCGGCCATATCTTTATGGTGTTCATGATCCTGTATGAATTGGACAGCACTGTTTTTAGGGCGCTAGCACCAGCTGTGTTGCTAGTGAAAAAGCAGTTCTGTCTTCAGCTGAAGCCTCCTCCACCTGCCACAGTTGGCAAGGGGGAGTCACTGAAAAAGCCATTGTGTGTCCTGGTGAAGCCTCCAGCTGGCGGGTGGAAATGCAAGTGGGAGAGGGTGACGGGTTGCGGGCTGCAAAGTGGAGAGAGGGAAATTGACATGAAGGTACACCTTCTTGTCGAACATGGAGGTGCAGTTATGCTAGTGCACTTTTCTTGCCTGTAGCTTAGCTTAGCTAAATCATCATTTTTTTTACTTTGTGTGTGTCAAAGATCCTCATGTCAGATGTGCATGCCTGATATCCAGGTAACTGGTGCTTTTCTCCTACCTGTGCGCAGAGCTACTCGTCCCACCAGCTGTGCCACTTGTGGAGCCAGTCGAGCTGCGTCGCATGGTGCAGTGCCCGTACTGCCCCTTCGTGACTCGCTTTGCAAGCGCCATCCGCAGGCACTTAGTCCGGCACACCAAGGAGCGCCCCCACAAGTGCCACCTCTGCCCACAGAACTTCCAACGCAGGTGAGCTTGCATGACATGCAGGGATCACAACATCGCCAAGATCATGCGACCAAAAGATTTGTGACTCGGCTGTGCTTTGGTGTTTTTTGTAATTGGCTGTTTTTATAATTTTTATGAATAGTGAGCATCACTCCCACAACCAGGCAACGACAGTGCAAAAACTGAGAAACCAGCTACAAAAAGCTAAAAGCTGAGAAAAAAGTAAATTCTGACGGACAAAACTGGGGGCGGGGTCATTATGCGAGTTGGTTCATTAGGCGAGTAAATAATGCGCGCTTTACTTAGGTTGCGAGCTCGTGAGCCCTATCAGCATATCTACGCACCAACCACTTTGTGGGTGATGGGACGACGCACCCGTCTTGAGTTTTGGTTTTGCTGACATCATCTCTTGCAAGTGGCTCAAGCCCACTGCCGACATGACCACGGACGTGCTCCGCTGCTGGCACTGCTGCAACCTTATGGCTGGTTGTGGCAGCCTCACGGCAGGCCACGCTGTCTGACCCCCTCTCCTTGCACTCTTTTCTTTCTCCATGCCGGCGAGAGCGAGGTGTCTTCCAGTCACCAAACAGCGCAATGAAATCAGGCCCACTCCGCTCCTCATTTTTCCTGCCTTAAGCGCAAGTGTTTGTCTTTTTGCATATACGCATGTCGTCTGAGTGAGAAGCGAGGGTGTCAAGTGTGAATCACGTGGTGGGCTTCACAGCTGACTGGTGTGCCAATGGCACTGACGTTCCCAGTCCTCTTATGAAGCTTTGGACATCTGCAAACGCGAGAAACGCGGTGCTCTAGCTTTGAACATAGGCAGTGTGTCGCATTCGGCACTGATTTTCAACGCGATAGCGAGCGCCGCGGGCTGGCCTGGCAGGTTGCCAACGTTACCCAGGCGCTTGTGCCAGCCTCGCCTGTACTACCCCAGATGGCATGGCCGGTGGCGCCCTTTTTTGCACCTGCCTATGTGCTCTGTATGTGAAAGCCGGGCAGCGCCTTACTATGCCGCTCGCTCCAATGCACTTGCACTCTTCGGGAGCACTCCGCTCAACCACTAACGCCCACGATACTTTTTTTCCTCAGGTTCGTTTCCAGCCAGCAATGAAATTTTGTTACACTGAAAGTGCAGGAGAATCTGCTTTGCTGTACTGAAGCTAAAAATACACAGTGTTCTATGGAAGCGAAGTTATGAAAACTGGAATACTTGTTACGTCGAGGATTTCGTTACATTGAAGCTCATTACGTCGAGGTTTAGCTGTATAGGTCTGTCCCAGCCAGTGAGGTTACCATGCCATACCATTTGTGATAATGCAATCTACTTGGATCATGAGGGCTGTTTTCATGGAAGAGGGGCTGTGCTACAGCTGTATAGGTCTCTTCTTCGTCTTCAAAGTGGGTGAAAAGCGTAGGATTTTTTTCACTCAGATGAACGTGCACGTGCATTTTAAGGGGTCCCATGGCTTTCTGTGCTGACTCCCTGCTGGTCAGAGTGTCCAATTCCAGCCTTGTATTGCTGCAACATCCCTTTGCAGGTACCAGCTAACTCGCCACTTGGTGCACCAGCATGGTGCAAAGCCTTCACAGTTCCCCTGAACTACTCCACCAGAAGCGTTCAACAGCAGCGCCATTCTGTTGGCACAATGGCACATGTGGACCGCTTGTCAGGTCATTATCAAGCAGATATGCCTTTGGGTTTCTTTCCCCTTCAGGAGCAAGAAAGAAGAGAGAACATGGTCTGCTTTGAAGGCAAGGAACGAAATGTGATAAGCCCTGGACAGTGCAGCTGCTATTCATCTTGTGTGTACCATCAGCCATGAAATCTGTTGATAACAATGTGTGTGCAACCTGGGATGACTCACTTCTGTGACATGTATACTTTCACCAACGTGTTTGCAGACCAGAACCACACGTAGTGCAGCTTTCCCTTGCCACCTGCATAATGTTTGTCTGTATCTTGGTGTCATGAAGCAAAACTTAGGACTACACACATGATGCGACCCTGTTACATAACTGCAGACCCCCCACAGCCACAGTGAGTGTTTTCTGATTTAATTATTCTCATGCAGTGACAGTGCACTTGTATGCAGGGTCGAATTCAGGGAGGATACACTTGTAAACTGTTCTGTTTTTATGTCTTAAAAGTAGGCATATGCGAAGAGTGAATTTTCACTTTGAAGTGAATAGATATTTTGTTCGAATGCCATATTTACTTGTGTAATTTGCGCACTTTTTTTCTCTGAATTTAGGCTTCAGAAAGTTGGGGCTCAAATTACGGGAGATTTTACGAGCACATTCTAGGAAAAAACTACAAAGGTCGTAACGAGCAGTGAGGAGGCAGTTTAGCATAGCGTATGCATGCTTATGTACACTACACGCAAGCGTTTTGTGGGACATTACACTGTTTGTCACATCTGCACTTTTAGTTCAGCATATGCAAACTGAGGCGTGGGGACACTGGATTGGATTAAATTGGATGCTTCAGCCTAGTTGTGCCACCTGGTTTTCAAAGCGAGAACCACTTTTGTCAACAAACCGACACTCCTCTTCAACTCTAGGAGCGGCAGAACCGGCACTTCCTAGGTGCACTGTAGAACTTCATGAAGTTTTATCTTTATTTCTTGTTTTAAAAAAGCGACCCTTTTTTCTATGCACGACATGGCCCTACCAGACTGTACAGCAGGGATTTCAAATGAGCCGACATCACTGGCTTTGTGAAAAAAGCTCTTGATGCTTTGAAAAAAATTTTGAGAAGTCACATGCACAGTAGTAGTCGCTGCACTGCAGAGGGTTATAGAAAACTGGTACTAAAGGGTAAATTTTAACTTGGTGGGCATTTCTGCAAAGTCTTTTCATAACTTTTTTGTTTGCTGATTGCAAACTTCACATTTTGTAGTGCACAGGGGACATTTTTATTTTCAGTACATGTGTTCTACATGTGCGCTTGGCCAATTTCTGAATGCATTTTGTGTTCCGTATGTTTTGGATTTTATTCTTGCACAAAATTAGAAAGTACATTCAAACTCAGATATGTGCATTACATATGTGACCTAACTTAGCTGATGGCAATTTGTGGTTAGTTTTGAAGAGATGAGTGTGCAAACTTCACAATTTTTTTATAGGTAAGAGAGTGTACATTAGACTGGTTATGATTCAGTGGCATGTTTAGCGATATGGCACCTTTCTTCTGTGAAAGCAGAGAATCTGACCTACTAATATGAATCATCAATTTGTGGCCACAGTGTCATCACTCATGAATGTGGAGATTTTTGCTTGGTGCACTGAACAAACATTAGCAAGTCCAATGCCAGAATTGCATCAAACCTGAGGCCTATTTACCAGATATGCTTCCTCACGGGAAATGAAGAACTGTTTAGTTCTGTGGGTGGCATGCTTGTTGTAGCCGTAGTGTCAAAGTTTCTGGAAAGCTAACTCCCTCCCAGAAAAGCAAAAAAAGATTATTTTGTGTGAACTTAATCTTAATATTACAAATGCTATCCCTCTACCAATGAGGAAACAAAGGCCATTAGTAAAGAAGGAGCTGTGTGTGTGCTTTTGATCTCAGTGTGCTGAAAAGGAGGCCTCATCGCAGCGATTTTTTTTCATGAGTAGTACAAATCACTGCATTTTCATGGATATTTCAAAATAGCAGGCACAGCAGATTACTAGGGCATGGTTTGCTCAGTTACAGTATTAACATCTAATGCATCGTAGCGAAGGTCCTGCTTAGCACTTCACTGTACCCCAAAAACTTCGTGCAAGCATTCTGATTACACTTTGTGTGCCCTATACAGATCCATTGATGTGACGTCTCTGTAACATGCCATGTAGGTGGCCAGTTTCACTCGACACTGGTTGACAGTCTGCAGAGGGAAAAGGAAACGGATCAGTGCTATCCAGAAGGGTATGATCTGTCATGGCTGCTCACATGTTTGTGACACCTTTATTGAGCAAGCTGTTTTGACATGGAAATAGAATCAGTGTGTTTTTCTTCATCCACTGGACTACAGACTTATTCTTAGAAGTGTTGCCACTCTGTGCTTATAATCTGCCTGTATGTGCTATGAAGTGTTGTGTATTTCATTGCATTTCCTTGCTTCATTTCTGTAGCCTCCATTATTCTGTGCAAACATATGGATGTGAGCTGGTCTGAACTGTTGTTAACCGTTGTCTCTCCGCTTCAGAGGCAAATTAGAAATGATATTTCGGCTCGCCGCCTTGGCCATGATTGCCACTCCATCAGAATGGTGTTGGATAGTCTGCATGCCAAACGGGGCTACCACCCAGTGACCTTCATGTATGTTGTCTACTGCTGCTGGGAATCCCTAAACATTTTTTGTGTTTAGTTGGGACATTTCCTCTGTGGCAGCATGGGTTGATGCCAGATAGGTTTGTGACAGGTCTAAGCTCTTGTGAAACGAAAGGTGGTTTATTACTGCAAGTGTATGGAGGTTGAAAGGTTAAAGGCAACTTGCGGGGGTTGCACTTTCACTACCTTAGGCGCTGTTCTAGTTTAGAAGAAAGATTGTCAGTATTGATGGGAACATTGTACTAGATGCTTGTTTTGAGGCTGGTGTTCTTATCTGGCATGTCACTATATTAATAAAAGTGAGTGCAGTTTTCGTTGAGTTATATTTTGTGCATAGTGCTTAATTTGTGGTGTTCTGCTATTTCCAGCTGCTTAGCAGTACTTCCTTGTGTATACTGCAGCACCCACCATGACAAGTATTCAGTCCTACTGATGCATTTAGTACTTAGCTTACTGCTTATTTCGTGCAGTACAAGAGAGTTAGGGAAACTGGAGGGAGTCTGTTCTAAAGCAGTCTATTAATCTTTGTGAACCTCAATCAGCAGAGCAGGTGCAGGTGCGGTTCCTCTCTTGTGATGAGTACTATAGGCAGTGTAAATGTTGAAACATGTTAAACAGCATGATTTGCAGGTGAAGATGGTGGCAAGAAATTAGGATGCCACAAGCTCGGAAGGCCCCAGCTTGAGTCCTGTTGCATTTAATGGAACCCGCTCATAGTCCCTGTATTCTGGGCAAGTGCTTACCTGGTTTTTTTCTTGGACACTGCCCTGTTTGTTTGTATGCATGCTGCTTCACACCAGGGTGTCTCATTTCAACAGACAAGTGTAAACTTTGGTGCTTTAACTTTGCTGGCAGGCTGCTGTAATCAGCTACCTGTGAGAGAAGCCAAGGTGGCGCTTGTTGCTTTCTCAGCTATCATGCTCTTCCTGCCCACCCTATTCTTCCTGCCCACCCTGGCTTGCCCAAGATTGTTGTGTGGCTGCGCAGTTAGGGAAGCAGCCTTGTGCCCTCTCACAAGTTGCTTGTAGCAGTGTGAAAGCTAGAGGTCTTGTCCAGTTTGGGCCAAGGAAGCCAGCAAATAGTCCCTGAAATTGTGAGCAGTGTTGTGACTATTTTTTATACAATTATTGTCGTGAATGAGATGGTAATTAAGGATGGTGTTTTGAAAGTACCGTGAGCATTTCATTCACTGGTTACATTAGCAGAGAAAATCCTCATGAACACAGCACTGCGGAGGCCTGCTGTGAAGTGGTGTGCCGCCTTTCATAAACAAGGCGTCTACCAAGTCGGCCGGGTCTCCTGCACACAGCAGCTAGACGCTGGTGCTCTTCCCTTCCCAGTGATAGAGCCACCAGTCACAGGATGGGGGGCAAGGAGGACACATTTTGCAGTGCATGCCATTCTGATTGGGTCAGATTGCTACACTCTTCACAGTGCTGCAAACGAATTGTAATATGGAGTATAGTTAGGGCCCTTTGTTTTTGGGTAAAACCTGACATCTACCGAAAAATAAGCCTTTTAGGAAACTTAGTTTACATGTGGACAAAACTAAAGACTGAAAGAAAAGTACCGGATATCTTGTGCAGACATCCAGTCTGGTGTTTTCAGTCAAACAATCATTTTAAACTTCTTTTAAGGCTGTTCATTTATATACTGTGCTTAATTTGAGGCCAAGTTTGAACAGTACGTCTCAGAAGCGAGAAGCAAAAGCACGGCAACTGACCAAACGTCTTATTAGGCATTACCAGTGATGTGATTGCTGCACCAATTGCACCAAACTGCGCCAAAAGGCAAAGCCTACTACATGCTGCTACATTATGACAAAATGCACAAGTAATCTGCACCAAGGATGCACCAAAACTTCGTATTTACTTAAGAAACAAATTTCTTGGACACTGCGTGTTATTCTTCGTGAACATATGCACGCTGTATATTATGCTGGCCGGGTTCGTTGTCACCGCACGTCGTGAAAAGAGAGAAGCGAAATAGGCCTGCAGCACGCAGGGATTTACTGTGGTCATCCCATGGTGTGGAGGTTACGCTGGAAATGCGCATGACGAAAACGTTCGCAAAGGGCACCAGTCTTGGCTTCCATGGCCTTGCTTGGCCGGAAGGGGGAAACGGTATGAAATCGCGAAGTTCTGAGTGAAGATCAGTTTCAGGGTTCGCTTCGTTGCCATATCAAAAAGAGCCGGATAGCCTTGGATAGTTTTTTTACTTACATCGAACTGTCTCTCTGCTGTGTGGTTCCTGTTCTCCGGCACAAATTCAACGGCAGCAACTTCAGTTTTGCATCGTAGCTTCTTTGCCTCGTGGGCTCCGTCATGTTGAAGATAAAGAATCACAAAACCCTGCAAAGCTATATGCATGCGGCACTGAAATTGAAACTTTCGAAAATATATGACTAAACTGAATGCGGTGGTGGCGCGCGCTTTGTGCCGCCGCCGCATTCATTCCGGTTGTTGTGAGATTTTATTCTAGCCATAGGATAGCAATTTAAAAAGTTTAGTTGTTTTACGGGGGCTCCTTCAAAAAAAATTCTGATGGTTTAGCACAGCTAAGCGCAAAATATTGTGCGAAAGCAGGCTTTTGCTGGTGGGCACCACAGCCACATACCTGAAAGTGCAATTGAGATGTCCACTGACCCAAGCAGCCAGTTATGCGCCTTTCCTTTCCTGAAAATCAACGAAGTCTGTAACATTCCCAATGCCAGTGAACCAAGTGAACACCGGCGGCGTATTGCTCCAGTGTTGCTTATCTGCCAAAGCACTGTCTGTGCAAACGCAAGCAGCCCACATCTCTCTGTCACTACCGCCACATAGCTCAAAGCGCAATTGAGGGGGTGCATAATTGACACAGGGAGCTAGTTATACGCGTTTCCTTTCCTTTCGTGACTTTTGAGCACAGATGGTAGTTGATGAAGATGTTGGCATGCAATGCAGAGAGCGAGATTGTGGCAGTGTAATACGAGGCGTGGTTGGCTGCGGCGACAGCATAGTGCCCTCGTGCAGTGGCCAGAAAAGCTGATCTGTTCGCGCCGCCGTGGGTGCAAAACCCAGTCGCGGCAGTATTTATTTTATTTCTGCAGGTATCTGAGAGGCTTCAGATACACCCCGCTTCTTTCAGGATTGCTAGTGAAATCATGCACTAAAAAAAAAAGTCAATGCACATACATATTTCCTTCAGGCACAGCGTCTACATTTTGCTCCCCACTGGCTCTTAGTCTGTGCCTGAAGGGGATATAGCTTGTGTTTTACCTAAGATGATCTGAAGTTTTTAGAAATAGGCTTTTTGAATTAGAAGTGCACCTTTTTCGGCATAGCATTGTCAGCGGTCTAGTGCAGCAGAATACAGCTATGACATTCTAACTTGTAGGCCAGTGAACTAATGTTGAGTAGTTAATTTTTAACTATTACTGTTAGTCTCCTTATTTATTGAGAGGCGTGTAGCCCACCATAAGTAATATCCATATCGGTTTTTAGGATTTCGAAAGCACAATTGCCGTCGGCGCTGTGGCTTAACAAATTTTGTCTACATCGCGCCGAAATCCATGCACTTTCGAGGAACTTGTAGCCAGTGCACGTGACTCGTTCCAATAGCCAAAATTTGTTGGACCACCCACTGAGACGAGGGCAACTGTGTTTCCAGATTTCTAGAAACTGATAAGGATATTACTTACGATGGGCTACACGCCTCTCATTAAGTAAGGAGACTTACACTAGTAGTTGAAAAGTTAAATATTCAGTAGTAGTTAACGAGCCTATTGGTTAGCATGTGTTAGCTGTATTCTGGCTGCTTTGGGATGCTAAAAACTCTATAAATCAAACCAAACAGGACTTTTAACAATCCTTTGTGTGTGCATGTGCGTTACACTTCTGCTTGAGTATGCATATCGATACATGCTTTGTCATCTGGGTACTCTGCCAGGTATGCAACTGTTTCCAGTGATAATTAAATAGTGCCTTCTCCTCCTTAGGCCTGTCAGTTTAGCTTCATTCTGCTAAGGTTAAGCATCTGGCTGGGACCGTAAATTAGTGTTTGTCACTTTCATTTATAAGCATCATCAGGTTTAGTACAGTTTGAGGAGAAATGGAGTCCATACTCACTATGACCTCTGCATTATTGTCTGTCCTAAGCCTCATGACGCCAGCTCACTTAGTAATTTTTCTCTGATGTGGTACACTTCCTGCAGATGTACTTAGTTGATCTGTTGTAAAGGAAGGCTTTGGGAAACTCATAGTGGTGCATCACAGGCATCTAAGATAGAATTGATACTAGGTAGGAGTAGATGAAATAAAAGGTGGGATCAAGCGTCATACCAGTAGGGGGGGGACTCTTTACCAAAAGTAGAACATTGGCAATAAGCATTCTTTGGTACGTGAGGGATGTGTATGGGAGCAGTGCACTGTCAGCCATCAAGAGGGAAGTGGTAGGGAATCTTTAACCCATGCACCGTTTGTGCTGTTTGCCAATGAAATCACTACAGAAAAAACTGCCACAGAGTTGAAGGATGTGTGACTAAGTAGGCATGTGGTGGTTTGGTTATTCAGATTGCTACGGATTCGGTCAGAACTATCCTGCTAAAGCTTTTGTGTACTGCTCCTCCTCTCTGGTAAGCACCGGCAGCAGGGTGTGGTGCACGGTATACGAGTGTGCTGCATGGTCTTTTGCGCAATGAAGGAGCTGAAAAGCGTTTCGCGTCTAGGTATCACCTAAGGTCGTCCGGCTACCACTGTGTTGTTGTCGGCTGTAGCAACAACTATCGGAAGCATGAAAGATGACCTCCAGAACAGTGCAAAGATCATCAAGAGCCGTGGCATGTGTGTGGGCGCAGGCTGTTTCATTTGCACTGCTTTGCAGATGAGGGGCATTTTTAGATTGCAAGCATCAACCAAACAGGTTTCATCTTATCGGTCATGTCTCATGCGTGCTCTGGACACTTTGTTGGTGAGAGCGGAGGGTCAAGAACATAATTGCACGGAAGGTACTATTGGCAGCAGGAGTTTATGGGAAGAGGGTGATCGGGAAAAAATTATTTCAATGCAGTCACATAAGTTTATCGCGTAGAATTTATGAAGGTATGAGAGGACATGCATGCTCCACCCCTGTTAAAAATACTAGGTGACTTGGTCACAAGGCAGTGATATAACTTTTCTTTTTCCGAGAACACCCACCCCATTCGTTTCTACTGCCAATAATATGTGCACATGCGGATATGTAAAAAAAAAAAAGTCGTTCGTTTGCACAGGGGAATTTGTCCACATCAAATGCGCTAGACAATCACCGTGCGTGAAGTTAACTTTCACATAGATCAAAATTCGCAGGAGGCATGCCGTGAGAACTGACTATGTGCGGACGAAAATAAAAAAAGGAGGGAGATGCCATGACCTCATTTTGTTTTTGATATGTGAAGGCATCGTGCTCTTAATAAGGGCTTGCATGAAAGATACCGGTGTGCTTTTTCGCCACTTTAAAATTGTGCCACAGTGTTAAGATCACACAAGCACTGGGCTAGAGCTCACTTGAAAGAACACATTTGTATCTGCTGCCTAGCGCCTAGGTCTAGACTTTTGTTATTCGGCACGACAGTCGATTCGTGACCGAAAGATGTTCTATTGTAAGAGTGATAGCAAGGGCAAAAAATTTGCTTGTCGTATATCCACGTCGGCCTTCACAAAACAAATTCATCGCCGTTAGCTTTTCGGACAGTAAACTGAGTGTATACACACTAGACCTATTCAACAAATAAACTGCGTCTAACATCACACTTAAAACAGTCATCAAGAAGTGGCTATCTTTATTAGCTTTCAACAGTATTCCTCGCTGGTTACTCTAATGGGTTACACGATGGTGGAAGCACCTGCAGCGCCATAATCCGCTGGTGTTTGGCCATTTCTTGTCGGAATTATCTCTCACTGCTGCTTGATAAGCTTATTTTATCAGTATACAATTTTAGAACGCGAAAAAATGGAGAACTCTGGATCGCCGATTTGTGCCATCTGTGTCCTCTTCGGTGCATGCACCACGAATGTGATCGCACATACCAGCATGGCGGTTGTTTCCAGATTAGACACTAGAGGGTGCCAGCTTCCCAAGATGGCGGCACTTATGATAAAAGGGTCTATAAAAAACAAATAGCTGCGAAAAACTGGTCGCAAATATTTCGCTGCTTCATGATGATGCTAAGCCCACATGTTTCAAGTTGCACAAGACACCTGGACAGGATTGTAGGTGTGAAGTTGGCGACCTTTTTGCCCACTCTCCGGAACCTGCCTTGAGTGATAGCTTTTTTGATAGCGATGAGCTGTTAACTACCAAGCAAGCACTGTTGTCCAGAGCTCAACGCAAGTCTCATTCTCGTAACGGGGGATGCGGCTTTGAAATCCCCAGAAATGGCCAAAAATTGATTTTCCTGAAAATTATATCCACTTGTATGTATAATTTTTTATGCTCTTCCGAAGTTTCATTGCTGAAATCGACCTGGAAATACTCTAAAAAAATTGTTTCATCAACCGCAGCAGCTGTGCATTGAGAGTAAACGCTCAAACAATAGAAGATTTTCTGTTACTGGTTTCTGCCTAGATTGCTGCCTTGATTACGGTTTTCTGCCTTGTGGAGCAAATTTCTTCATGATTGCTTGTTCTGTTTTGAGCCCATTTGTTTTGTTGCACTCCTAGGACCATAGTGCTGGTCAAGGCATACTTTTTTTTTTCAAATTTGTGCATTTTAAGTTTTTGTATGAAATTTTCTTCACTCTAGATATGCCAATGAACACTGCATTGCAAGAATTCAAAACCAAAATTTGTGCTTTGCAAAAACAAAATTTAAAGAAAGTCGTGACCTGTAGCATGTCAGCTGAAACACGGTGAATGTTGAGGCAGCCTTCTGCCACACTTTCTTAAGTCTGAAGCTGTCACATTTTCTTTACTCTCGAGCTTTTTTACAAGATTCACAGGAAAAATATATATCAGAAAACAATTTTCAGGAAATATAAGCGTGAAATTTTGTGAGAGTAGTCAAAATTATTTCTAATGTGGTCTAAAAGTGGCATGTAGATACATCAAGAAATAAAAAAAATGTTTTCTGAAAGCCGCGTCCTTCATTATGTACCTTGAAAACAATGAGTGAAGTACATTAACATTGAGGGAAGGGAGAGAGGAGCTGGGTCGAGAAATGAAAACATTTCTGTGGTCGGATAGTTCCTGCTTCTGTGTTAGGCTTGGAATTCAACACTGCTCTTGGGTATGGAGGCTAGCAAGTGGTGTAGAATGTATCCCTTACTCTGAAGATTTTGTCTACCATGGGCAATGCATGCAACAAAGACAAAGCATTGTATTTTGCCTTTTAAGTAATTTAATTTCTCTTTTCTTCCAGGTTGAAATTGCCACCTTTTACTTCATGCAACGCAGTCTTTTAAAGAGAGGACTGTTGAGGAGCTCGGGGAAGTTCCGAGGTGCTTTTGTAATGTGTCATATGGAGACAACCTACATTATTCCGTGCCTAATCTTTAGGTTCACTTTTTCAGACATGTTAAAAAAAAAACAGTGCTTTCCTACTTCTTGCTTTAAGAATGAGAAACTTGAAAATTGAGTGTTGTTTGCAGTTCTTGGTCTTATCGAGTTCATTGCCTAACATTTCCCTGCTGTGCAGTGAATAGCTGGAGGATGAAGCCTTTCCAAGTGTGTTATTGTTTGTGTAGCTGTACTGTCCAGCTATTTGCTCCCATACTTCAGTCCACTGGGACTGGAGGGAAAAGTTTAATGGGTGTTGAATGGCAGCACTCTTTGTTTGCTTCTCGTTGCAAAAGCAGCGACTATTTCTCGCCTACGCTGAGAGAAGTAGTGCTTGTTGGTATGGAGTTGTATGCAGCGATGAACAGAAGACATGATTGCTTAGGAATCTAATCACAAATTTTGATTCATTTATTTGTATACGGGAAGCAAAAACACGAGTGCAGAGCAGACTGTTCAGTCGCATGGAAAAGCTGCTTAGGATGAGAAAAAATCTTATTGTAGCTGAAAATAAAAACATGCCAAAACTTGCTCCCCTCTTTTTTTTATGCTTTTGGAGGATTTTGGAATAGTTTCGGGCATAAATTTCACTACTTTTGCTTCAGTTTTAGCTACTACTACTCTTGAATATAAGCAGAGAAGCTCCCATCATGCTTAACGGAAGGCAGATGAACTTACCAGCAGTCTATTTCATGGTGTGCTGCTGCAGCATAGTTTTGAATGAATGTAATGTAGTAGTTGTCAAAGAGTCTTGACAAAAATCATTTAGAACTTAGTTGATGTCTTGAGTTACTAAGATGACATTTAAGAGAGCACAGCTCTGTGGCACTGTTTATTCTTGCTGTAAAGTGTCTTTCCATGTTGTTCGTTCACATAGCTTGGTCCTTTCCAAAAGCATTTATTTATTCTGGCAGTTTTTACCTCAGTTTGTACGCCTGGTAACAACTACATAATGTTTCATATGTTTTGGCAACAGCCGTGTGTTGTTTCACTAGTATAAAAAGCCTTACTCTCAAAATGCATTCTATTTCTTACCTGTGAACAACATGAATTTATTTCTTGCCTGTGAACAACATGAATTAGCTTGTCACTAGTATTCTTTTACTACTGTAGAAGATTTTTTTATCTCACAGTGCATTATTATTTATTTTTGTCAAAAATTTCATTGCCTTTTATTCTCGGATGCTTATTTTCTTTTGTACAGCCACCGTATTATCAAAATCTTGCACTCTTAATGTTTTGCCTGGCTGTTGCTCTTATTGCAACAGGATTTTGTACAGTGAGTGGGCAGTCTCCGCTGGCACTTGCTGCACCTTTGCACACCGTCTGGTGATTTGCATGGGAAAGCAAATCACGGCATTGTTACTTTCCAAATTTGTCTTGAAACGTTAGCCAATTGGACAGATGCCTCGAGTCATTTTGATTGATGTTGTAATTATTTTTGTGCATTTTCTGTTTTTCTTCTTTTCATAGCTACCGCGTGCAAAAGTGACATTTTGCTGTCAGGTGCAAAGAATAGTTGAATGGCTGAGCTTATGAAGGTGATGCAGATTAGTATGCCCATAGCTCTGTTGTCTGCTAACCTGCCAATTCTTGCACATCAGCTCTGGCTGTTGTGTAGAAGTGCTCTCCCCTGTCAACTCTGTCCTTTTTTCACAAATGTCTCTGGATGCAATACCTGAGTGAGACGTGTGTAGTCTTGTGTGTACTGTGCTCCACACACCTGTCTGGAGCACTCGAAAGTGTGTGTTTTGGCTAACAACAGGTGGCAGATCGCTTCGAACATCTTACAGTGTGTGTAGGCACTTTTGTATGAATTGTGCTCTGCATCTCGTGCCTCTAAAGACAAGATCAAGCCCCAAGGGCAATGACAAATATCGCCAGTGCACACTGCAACACGCCCTTCGAGTGCTCTTGACTGGATTGTGAATGTCTGCATGGAGTTTCGAAACATTTTTTAGAGGGAAAAGGCGTGCCACTGTCTATGCAACTTCTTTACAGAGCACTTCATCCACGGCAGAAATGCCAGAAAGTGGACACTTCATATCTGGCTAGGCTAATGCTGGGCCAAGAACATGGTTCTGTCGCCGAATCGAAGCTCGGCCACTATGCTGTTCTCTGTACACAGATTAGATTGATTTATTGATACATTTCTCACATTTTCGATGAATATAACGAGATGCAATGTTCAGCATTTGTCTGGCATGGAAACTGCAGCAGCCTTTATATTTATGACAATCCTCACCTCCTCCTGCCCAGCAATGGCCAAGCCAAATACGGAGTGTGCACTTTCCAGCATTCCTGTGCCTCCCCGCGTTGGGTGAACTACCACAGTGCCTCTTGTCCCTGTAGGTAATCTTGAGAAACTCTGTCGACTTCTCTGTTTTGTGTAGTGACCGTGACCTGCCTATTTAGCAGTGCAGTTCAGTGCCCAATTTGTTAACCTGCCACCTTGGTCACATTACCTCATGACATCACAACCTGCTCACCGGATTGTGAGCAAAGTACCCACCGTGGCAGATAGCAGTTTAATTATTGATCACGAGAGGTTGCACAGGTAGAGCAACCTGGGTCTCACAGGCCCCACCGGTAGCTGTGCTTGAAACAGCCACCTGTCAGGGCAGTGGCACGTTCTTCAACTGCTGCACCACTGCGCCAGGAGTGGTATGAGGACTTCCTGCAATCTATGAATGGCTCCCTTCAGCGGCCTGAGCTGAAGGGAGCCATTAACGCTATTGCGTCATACCTTTTGAAGGGAAGCTGAAATGGTTTTTAGAGAATTTGAGGTTCTTCAAGAAATGATTCCATGAAGCTTCAAGTTAATCCATGCCAAGTATTTTTTCGCCAGGATTTAAAATAGTGACATAATCACCGATTAAAACCGCAACGATAGTTAGGCTTCTCCTCACTATGTTAGAGGAGTGCATAGAAATTCGTGATGATGCCATTGTTGCCGAAATTTCAAATGTTCGCTACCTTCGCCTACAAGGTGCAGTGAGCCTTCCAGCACCACCAAACTATGCTTTGTGGGCTTCACCGTCGGCGCCATTGGTTTACTTCCTTGAAACAACTTTTCATTAGCTGGAAACACAGCACCGCACTATGTGAGGTCATCGTTGCGGCCTCTGCCAATCGCTGCGCACTGCAGAGAAGCCTGACCACCAACGTGGATTTATTCTGTGATTACGTCACCATTTCAAATCCTAGCATAAAAATACTTCGCATGCGTTACCTCCAAGTTTCACACATTCTACCCCTTTAAACTCATTGAATTCTAAAACCTCTTCACCTACCCTTTAAGGCAGAGTTTAAGTGTTCTCTCAAGTTTTTGCTCTTGCCTTCTTGCTTTCAACCTGCCTCTGTAACGATGGCAGTGCTTATGTGTGAGCAGGATGTGCACAGAGCTTTTCCCCACCTGTGCACTTGCTGTGTGCAGAGCTGCCTGTCCAACCGACCGTGCGCTCAACCGTTCGCAAGCTGCAACGCGTGCTGCAGTGCCCGTACTGCCCATTTGTGAGCCGCTTCGAGAGCGCCATCCGCAGGCACCAGCTCCGGCACACCAAGGAGCGCCCATACCGTTGTGACCTGTGTCCACAGAGCTTCCAGCGCAGGTCGGTAGCTTTTACAGCTGTTCCGTGAACCAAGCGTGAACCAAGCTGTGAATGTTGCTTGTGGTTTTGTGGCAGCAAGTCTTGAAGTTGCTACAGTGAGTCATAGCTGTATAAATTTTCTCGGTCATAGAAATTGCTATAAGGGGGCTTCAGTTCAAGAGAACCCTTGATATCTGTTGAGGAGGAGACGCGGGCCTTGAGATCGCAAAAAAATCGCAGAAAAGTGAATTGTTGGAAAAACCGTTTTTTGTATTAAATATACTTTGAACTGTATCTCTGCAAAATACCCACTCTCAGAATGACCCCAAGTAAGAAAACGGTGTATTCTCAGAGAGTAGCATGGCTGAAAAATGAAGTGCAAGCTTCGAAGTGACATTCCACTTGAAGCAATCGAAATTCCAAAACCACTGTTCAATCACCGTCATTTGGCAACCGTTTGAAAGCTTGTTTCACCACCTTTCGTTGGAGACCTCTCGAGGTGACTTCCCATCAGCGAAGCCGAAGCTGCAGGCATTATCCTGTGACTCAAATTCCTGTGACGCAGTAATTGTACACAAACTTGAAGCCTCTTTATCTCCGTTATTGATTTTACAAATAGTATCTACCTCATGGACTTTTTCTCTGGTTTGCCTTGGACAACTGAAATGAGCTTGGTATTAATTTATTAAGGAAGGATAGAGCTGTACGGTGATACTTTTTTTACTGGCTTTTATATTATGCAATAAATTTAATGTGCTGCTTTCCTAAATTACCAGCCAACTTGTTTTGTACACTGTATTCATAATTTTTTTTACCAATGTATTTTCATTGAGGCAGCAAGGCGATGCTGTTTTTAACAGCATCTCCACACAAAGTGCATCTTGGGTGATTCAGTTCTGTAAATATTTCAAGTTAGTTACAAACATTTTTGGCTAATGGTCCATATGAACCCAATTAAAATAACAAAACTGCGTATAACTCAAATTTTAATTGTGCTATTCAAACTGTAATTGCATATTTGGACTCTCCATAAAAAACACGGAATGATCC
>JARKHS020024196.1:0-57096 GCA_030143305.2 Amblyomma americanum | reverse complement strand
CAGAAAATGTCGCTAACTAGATGCCTTTATCGCGCGGCATAAGTCATGTGTGCCAAACCGCACGCTGCACGAGCAAGGAAAGAGGTGCACCGCAGCGTACGGAGATTAGGTGTCGCATTGTGCTAAGTACGAATACTGTACTGACATCGCCGCTGAGCGTTGGCTGGTAGGTCCGAGACCATTTTTGCAGCCACCCGCTACCGTCAGCCAGCGCAACAACACCAGAATGGCGTTGGACCCATGATGATGATCATTAATTTTTATGCTGCAGGAGCACCTTTGGCCAGAGAGCGCTATGACACAAGGTATTTTCCTTCACACAAAGTGGAGTCAGAGACCAATACCTTAAGCACTTCACCCCAGACAGGCCGAGAACCAGGCCCGGGGAAAGCTTGTATACCCTTCACAGCACCAGAGATCGCCTGGTGGCACTGGGGCTCGAACCTCGCACCTTGGTCTCGGAAACGGCTTCCAGCGGTGCTAATATCAGTAGTAGGTATGCGCTCGCTAACTTGGTTTGGCGTTCGGTTGCTATTATCCAAAGGTCGCGAGTTCGATCTCGGCCGCGCTTCGATGCAGGTGAACTGCAAATTACGCGTGTGCTGTGCGATGGCAGCGCGCGTTGGGGGACCCCTGGCGGCCGAGGTTAATCTGCAGCCCCACACTTTTGCAGTCCCATGCTCGACATCACGTGCATCCTCAATTACTCGCGAGATCGCAGAAGAGAGAGCCAATGGAAGCACCTTTATTGCATCAGGGCCTTAGCGATAAAAAGATATCAATGTTTGCAAAGAAGCCTGGCTTTATGAATATGTATTTATTTGTTAATTTATTCCGCACGAAAATTTTTTTATAGGGGTAGAAAAGAATTGACATTGGAGCTCAGGTGACATGTCACTGTAAGTTTTGCAGTGCCAAAAAGAAGTTTAAAATAGTACACTTGCTCACCCATAATATCTGCACCCCTCGGTCACAAAATAGGAGTAACTGAAACAAAGCTGAACAAAATTTCAAACAAGGAGTATTGAGGTTATTTGAAAATAAATTTTTTCATATATGGGTCAGAGGATGAAAGAAACCCCAGAGAGAGTTTTTTTTGGGCGCCCCTTTCCCCTCACGTATTGCTTTCAGGAAAAAACTGCACTTGAATAGGAATTGTACCCGAATTGTGTCCGCAGGAATTCGCAGAACTGTGTTCTCAGGAACGACCGGTGCGGGCGAATGGATAACTTCAGTTTTTTAAACGCCTTTCTATATCGATGGCTGTTCTAGAAATCAAGATATGATAAAACAGCGATAAGCGTAGGCATTTTCTTCTTATTTCGAGCAGAGGCCACCCAAGGTTTTCCGACAAATATCGAGGCACCTTTCTGAGATGTCACCATCACCTGTCACGAAGCGGGCAGCACGCGCCTGTATGCGTTCTATAAGTTGTTCTATGTTTAACTTTGTTGAAGTGTCGCAGGCACTACAAGCGTGCTGAACGATGGGGCGCACATTTTACAGGAATATTTCGCTTAGATTAGCCGGGGCCTGTTTTAAATTTCGTCCGAGGAAGTTTAGCACGCGGCTAGCCTTCAACGTCACGAGCATTTCAGGACAAGTAACCAGGGAAAACGAATTCTAAATATTTTTACTGCGTTTCAACTGAAAAACAAGTTGCATTCAAGTGAACCATTTTTTTGTGTGTTGCGCATATTTTCGTAGCGTTTACTTAGCCTGTGTGAACTAACATCTCCGCATTACATGCATCTTCAAAACTGTGAAGTCACGCACTTTGTACAGATTCTCCGGTTTTTCGACGCAAATAATTCCATGCCCTTCTAACGATTCGCCAGTGGAATTTTCCAATGAGGGCTGACCTATTAGCGTGTTCGCTGGCGCACAGAAAGAACGAAACTGGGCGCACGTGTGATGGAGAAAGAAAGATACGCCCGATGACAAGGCTGCTCATTCCGCTCACTTCACAACGGTTCGGCATTACTCGGTGCCTCTCGCCGTGGGCTGCTCCATTTTTCACGCGTCTTGATGCAAACCTAAACGCAAACAGCGCGAAACAGCACCGGGGTTCGCTTCTTTCCCCTCGCGTCTCAGAGGTTCAGCCTGGCCCCAACCACCAAAGCGCCTGCGACCACCCAACCAGGAAAGCGCGTATGCAATTGCATGACGGCGGTTGCATTGCCGGCTCAGCATCATGCGAACATTGCGAATTCAACTTTAAAAAAGCAGAGCAAGGAGAAAACAACGCAGCAAAAGCGCTTGCTTCGTGTCTACTGCGTCCGTTAGCCAAGGTACTGCGCTGCCCCTCTACAAAGCATCGGTCCCCTCATACTGACTACTGAACACCACTGAACAGCTGTAGCCGACAGTAACTGATAGGATGAACAGAAATGGAAAACATTGCCGGGAGCGAGGCAGAAGTCCAAGCTTTGTTGGGCATTTTGAACCCTCATTCAGTTCATGGATCTGACGGAGTTTCTAATCTCATTTCGGAACGCTGCTCAATACAGTTTGCGTCATCTTTAGTGATATTATTCAACAAATAACTACAAATACAAAACGTGGCCGAAAATTGGAAAACAGCCAACGTGACAAAGATGTTTAAAGAGAGTGATCGTACACACGTATGCAATTATAGGCAATATGTAACTTCCGTTCGCTGTAAGATGCTCGAACATCTCATGTAGTGTAACCGCATGAAGTATTTTCAGGAAAATTGCTTTTAGCGTTACGGAAGAAATTGCAGCCTGTTTGGACCATAATTAGATGCACTTTTTCTGGGCTTTCGGAAAGCTTCTGAAGTCGTCCCACACACTCCGCCTTTCTTAAAATTATAATCCTTAGGCATTCCTGAAGCTGTTGTGTACATGTTAAAGGATCATTTACACTTTCGCAAAGAGAAGTTATTCTGAACAGGGCGACGTCCAATGCACATGCTGTCGGGAGTGCCTCAAAGCTGTGCACTTGGCCGCTTCTATTTCTCGTCTATGTTAACGATCCAGTGGCAGGACTGAAGTCTACCATCAGGCGATATGTCGACGACTGTTTCGTGCATTGTCTGGTGAAATGATTTGCGATGGGACTGCATTGTAGTGGGACCTCCAAAAAGTATCCATCTGATGAAACCGGTGGCTGATGTCTTTGGATACTGGAAAATATCATGCGCAGTTTACGAATAAAGAAAGAATTTTTCAGTTCATATAAATTAAACAATAATGTACTCCAAACCACAGAACACTTTATACACCTCGACGTTACGTTTACTGAAATGTTTGACTGATCATGTAGAATTAATTAGGGCAAAAAGCTTACCGTCTCAACTTTTTTGTAACAAATTTTAAGCATTATTCGTCACCACTGAAATGAAATTTGTATTTGATTACTATTAGGCCTAATTTAGGATATGAATTTGTAACCTGTGTTTCGTACACACATACCCCCTAAACAAAATAGAACGAGCCCAGGAACAAGCAGCACGCTTTGTAAGAGTAAATAGTTTTACTGTCAGAGGGCCTGAGATAAGAAAAGGGCTTGGTTGGAAAACAGTATCTTCGCGCAGAGAAATACTGCGATTGGAATTTCCTCGCAATATACGCAAGAATAAAACTGGTATTGACGAAGCACCGTCAATGAAGGAGCCATATCGCGTTTGGTCTAGGATAGGTAATGCTGACCAAAGGCTAACATTAGCAGTGCCGTATTAATGTTTGGTTGATTGGGGTTTAACCTCTCAAAGCGACTCAGGCTATGAGAGACGCTGTAGTGAAGGGCTCCGGAAATTTCGGCCACCTGGGGTTCTTTAACTTGCACTGACATCGCACAGCACACGGGATTCTGGAATTTCGCCTCCATCGAAATTCGACCGACGCGGCCGGAATCGGACCCGCGTCTATTGGGCCAGCAGCCGAGTGCCATAACCACTCAGCCACCGCGGCGACTCCGTATTAATACGTTCAAATATTCACTTTTCTCCCCTCTCTAACGATGCGCTGAGTGCGCTTAATTTCTAAAATACTTTTGAAAGCCTTATTCATGGAGCACATATTAAATAGCTTGTAAAGAATGAACCACAACAGGTTCTTTATGCTGACGTAACACACTGTATGTCTAAAGCACTGTTTAAGCTGGGCGCTTCAGTAAAACTCTTTTTTTGGGCAAGTCGCTTTATGGTTTCAACCTTCGAAAAGTGAGCGCAATAAGAGACAATCACACGAAAGTGGCTTATTTCACGTGCTTGTCTCTCATTGTTTTCTCAAGATCGCAGAAATGCTCGGCAACGCCGCTCACCGGCAGTCTGGAACAGCTTCCGGATGGTCGTGGTGGAGAGGCGTCCCTGGCGCCGGAGCCTGTCACTGAACAATCCGCCGGCCAGCATGCCCGCGCTCTGGGCACCGAACATGGCCGCGTTGACGAGGCCACTCTGTCGTAAAAACGAGGGAAGCAGCTTGCAGGCAACGAGGGTGGTGACGCGCCAAGTGGCAGCGCGCAGGAAAACAGTATGTGCCACACTTGCAGATAACACTCCGCGCTTCTCGAAGCCACTGAAGCGAAGTGCTGCCACGGAGAGCCGGCGAGAATGGCCGGCGCCAGCGCATGCGCGGAAAGAGCAACCCGGTCGTGCTTGCCGCGCATGCGCCTTTGCCGCCGATTCTGGCAGGGGGTCGGCGACAACGCTTCGCCAAGCGCGGCGGCCATACGTTGCCGTGCTCCCTCAAAGTCAGACATACAGGCTTTGCTTGTCTGTAGGGTACACATACAAGAGCCTCATTTGTTTTAACGAGCTTACGGAACGGAAGACGCATGAAGGCAAGGTATGTACGTTAAGGTACCACTATACGACATTTTCCACGAGGCGCAATGGTCTGGAGATTTATCTTTAGGAGGAGTCCATCGAGTGAAAAGGTCGTCCTCGTCACCGTCCTTGTGCGTGTTAGCCTCAACATCTCCGAGATTGTCGAAAAAAAGCGCACCTAGTCTCAGGATTTCCTAAGGTGTGTCCGAAAACAGTGCGACATGACTTAAGTGCGGCAGGAATGAGCGCGTCATGTGCAGCATCGTACGTCTGCTGGCGCTGCGAGGCAGTAAGGCATAATTCGCGTTCAAGTCGCATTGTCTACAACTTGGAGGAGAGGGCGCTGAAGTAAGTGGAAGCTGTCAGAGCGTGAAGTTAGGAAGTAATTATGGCTCTTCATTTTCAGATTTTATTTCTCCCGGAATTCACGGGGTAAAAATCGGTTGAAATTTTTTCGCGCAAATTCGGGTACAAATTCAGGTAGTGGAGGGCCCCGGAATAATTTCGACCACCTGGGGATCTTTAACGTGCACTGACATCGCACAGCACACGGGCGCCTTAGCGTTTTTCTTCCATAAAAACGCAGCCGCCGCGGTCGGGTTCGACGGCTGCGTTTTTACGGGCGCCTTAGCGTTTTTCCTCCATAAAAACGCAGCCGTCGAACCCGACCGCGGCGGCTGCGTTTTTATGGAGGAAAAACGCTAAGGCGCCCGTGTGCTGTGCGATGTCAGTGCACGTTAAAGATCCCCAGGTGGTCGAAATTATTCCGGAGCCCTCCACTACGGCACCTCTTCTTCCTTTCTTCTTTCGCTCCCTCCTTTATCCCATCCCTTACGGCGCGGTTCAGGTGTCCAAAGATATATGAGACAGATACTGCGCCATATCCTTTCCCCAAAAACCAATTATTATTATTATTCGTGTACAAATCGTGTTGTTCAGCTAAAGATTTCATAATTCTGGTTCTTTCGGGTCCTTTTTTGCAGCCGAAGAGATTTACTTTAAGCGCATGTTTCTGTGCCCGGCAGAGAAAGCCATAATTTTGCTCAATATTTAATAAATAGCATGAAAATGACATGTTTAACAAAAGAAGCTGTTAACCATCTTTCATCTTTTGTCCTCACCTACTGCACATATTTTATCCCGTCTGTTACTGATGCCCTTCACAGCACGTTCGTATCCGTGGCAGACCTGCCTGCCTGCCTTGTACAGTGAAAAAAACTTTCATTCGACATGAGAACGGCCATTTTGCCATTTTGATCAACCATTGGATGAACCTTTGCGCAGGACATCGTTAGCAAGGATAGCACTCGATGCACTGATGGCGATAAAACGTCAGGTCTAGACACGTATTTTGGTTTGTGGCTTCTAAATATGCGCACTTTATGAACATGCCTTATTAAGCTAAGGCATTAGATAACAAACGTTAAAATACGCGTAAGATCATTGGTTGAGATAAAACGCCCCTCCACAATTAAGCGCAGGATATCGGCTAATATTTGTTCGGTGTATTCAACTCTCGCCAGGAAAAACGCATACGTTCTTTAGAAGGCGCATTTATCGGTAGAAATGGATAGAAATACATTAGGGGTGCACGAATAATCTAAAATCTGGTTTTACCCGAAAACGAAGGACCCTATGATTACATGATGTTCGATCACCATCAACTCGCCCAGCAACACACCCTGCCTAGATATAATGCATTAAAGGTTGTACAGGGCGCCACTATTTTGGGGAGGAGTCACTATAGGGGGCGATATAGAGGACCTAAGTTGGTGTAACAAATAGAGAATATTGTGCGCTGCTTAGAAAGTCACAGGACAACAGAACGGAGAGCTTCTAATCTTGTCCTGTGCATTTCGGAGCAGCGAAAAGCTTCTTTACCAACGCAGTGAAGTTGGACTTGTGGGTATTTTGTGTCTTAAGTCAGCTAAAAAGGTTGAAGCGCCTCTCAATGCGGTGCTAGGTTTCAAATGGTCGGTGACCTCCTGGCGATGCCCCTCATGTGAAAAAGCTTTGATTTTATGTGCTACAGGCGCAGTTTTATCTGGGACTTCGTAAAGGGGATCGACACAGTCAGCGTGGTGACCAGAAAGCTGTCATACACAACACATGATAAAACAGCTGTTGGACCTGTATTAAATAACCGAGCGCAGCAAATAGACAAAACAAACATTTCAATGCTCAACTCCATTGAACACATCGGAGGCATAGAAATTCTGGCTCTGGGCCTAACACATGGGCACAGCGGGCTTCCCGAATTCCAGGGATCGCCGCGGTCGCACCCTATCAAGGCATCGTTTACGCATTGCGATGAGTCTTCTTCCCGTTATTGGGCAGAGGCCGAGTGAGTCGCACCTTGGCCAGTGGCATGCGAAGCACGGCGGCCAAGTAGGTGGGTAGACCCGTGAGCACGGTGAACTGTCCCCAGAGGCAGGCGAACCGGGACGCTGTCAGCGCCCACAGCGGCACCGACGTCAGCAGCGGCAGCCACGGGGTGGAGCTCTCCAGCATGTCCACGCCGCCAGCCTCGACGGCCTTGGCCTGCAGTGACGACGGATGTTCGATGGCGTCAGTCTCGTAGCCAACACGATATGAACGGCGTACGTTAAAAGCCTGGAAAGCCATATACTTTCCAATTCTAAACCCATCACTTCGTTCAGCACCTTTCGAGGTGATCCTGGACCTATTTTGAGGTAGCAGCATCCAACAGACAAAGAAATTCTTGAGCGTAAAAAGTTCTCGCTCTGTTCTTGGGCTAGTGACAACAAATTTTCGTTTTTGTAAGTCTTTAGAGTTTGCAGCAACTAGCCTTGTTTGCATTCTATTTGGCATATGAATACCTCTCTCAATTCCTCAAGCCTCGCCGCCCTCAATACGACAGTCTCTCGTGGCGTGTCCTCAGTCTGCGAATGCATTGTGGCCGCTTACGATCTGTGCACCATACGACAGCGCCGCGGTGACTTTCGGCGGCGTACGTAGCAATGGCTGGGCTAGCGTACAGCGATACGCAAGACATCAACAAGACCGAAAACGGGCCGATCACAGCGCTGACTGACGGCTCATCGTTCATTCCAGGAATGGGCCATTTAAATACATCCATCGTATTAAAAACCAGCGCTAACAAACACAGGCAGAGGACGAGACGAGGCACACGGAAGGCGCTGAACTTACAACTGAATTTTATTCGATAGTAAGAAGTCAATTTATACAATACACACACGCGACTCAAACACAGATGTACTGTAATCACCCACACGCGATAACCCCCCACCCCCCGAAAAAAAAATTAAACAAATTTCGAAGGCAAATTCGCTATCGTAAACCCCACTACCCACAATGAAGCAAGCTCATTTCCCTGCTTGACCAGCTAATGTTTTTTTTATTGGGGGTTTATCGCATGTGGGTGATTACAGTACATCTGTGTTTGACGAGAAAACCTTACACGTGTGTGTGTATTGTATAAATTGACTTCTTACTATCGAATAAAATTCAGTTGTAAGTTCAGCGCCTTCCGTGTGTCTCGTCTCGTCCTGTGTGTGTTTTTTAGCGCTGGTTTTTAATACGATAGATCACCACCAACTCGCCCAATCCTCAGTTCTACATTTAAATACAACCCCCCGCGGACAGCTTCGTTCTCTTCGCTGTCTTGTGCCGTACGCCTGCCATTGGAAGCTTAACCAGGTCGCTCAGTCACCAACCTAGCGCACACAGCAATGCTTCTCGGCCACGCACCTGCAGCGGAGGCAGAGGCTTGGCGACCCGTCCGCGGGAGATGTAGTCCCACTCGGCCTCGCCGATCCACGGGTCCTGCTCGGGGGTGCTCCGCACGCGCCACGAGTAGAGCACGAAGTAGATGCAGCCCACCATGCCTGCGCACAGAGCGATATTTGGACGAAGACACCCTTTGAGAATTTTCGCGTCAATTCTTTGTGTGACACTAATGGGACATTGAGATCGAACAAGCTTTTTCTTTTCATTTACTTACCCTGAAGGCCCATGTGGGCATCACGCTAGTAAAATATGAACACGAGAGTAACCTAATGGCGTTAAAACGAGCATGCTTGGAATGCATCATAAAGGGTTAAAAGATGAAGAAGGCAAACATATGAACACAACAAAATAACAACATTGTAAATAAATCCATCATAAAAAATATCAAACGGAAACAAACAAGAAACAAATCATGCACACCCCAACTCTTTTGCACTATATTTGAAGTCAAGCGTCTGACGGAACCCTGTCTCTGCTCGGGACGGCACATGACGAAAATAGATGGAGATGGACAGGCGTGTTGATCACGATGATGAACATTTTGATTCAATAAAGACCTTTGCGCCCCCCCCCCCCCCCCCCCCCCCCCCCCCCGAACTGGGAGGAGCCCTTAGTCCGGGGCTCCTACGGCCTTACCTGTTTGCTGCGCCCGGTGAATCGGCCGTCTTTCGTGCTCTATAGGCTTGAGGTAGACAGCTCAGGTTTTGGGTTTGGGGCGAACAAGACACTCTCGGGGGAGCCGGAATGTCTTTCTATCTGTTTTATTTTTGTTCGGTGTCATGCTTTCAGCACTTAGGCTATCCTTGAGGTCTGAGATAAGTTAATAAGGATCGATAGTGTTTACAACAGAGTAGGAGAGGACATTCCATTCTGTTATTTATTTATTTTATTTTTTAATTTTATTTTATTCAATACAGCCAGCCGCCATTTGGTAGCCAAGGCAGGAGCGGAAGAAACATACATCGTTGATATAATGCGATGCAACAAAGCAACCACACACAAAATAAAAAGCGAGCAGAGAAGCAATAACAAACACCCTGCGCTTCTTAAGAATACAAAAATGCAAAAGTAAGAGCATGAACAAACACACTGTGTCTATAACAGCGACGCGACAGCAGATAAGAAGGAATCTTGGTATGTCAAGCTGACCACGTCACGCGGAAGCCCGTTCCATTCTGATATTGTTTTTGGAAAGAAAGAAAAGTGTTAAGCTTTAGTTCGGCATCGTGGAGCTACTATTGTCGAGCTGTGTTTGCCGCGTGTTGGGCGGGAAGTATTATATTCCATGTAAGAGTCAAAATTAGTGTTTGTTAAATTATAATTAATACCATGCAGCAGTTTTAAACGGTATAACTTGCGGGATTGAAGCGTCTGGAGTTCAGGTTGCCTTAGTAGATTAGTGACAGACACGTGCCTACCATATGCGTTGTAGATAAATCTTAGTGCTTTTTTTCGAACGCCTTCGATGCGATTTATATCTACTTGGGTGTGCAGATCCCGAAGAACGTCTGCATATTCCAGCAGTGGGCGTACTAATGCAGTGTAGGCTGTTAATTTTGTTTTAGTTGTGCAGTGCTTTAGGTGATTTCTTAAAAGCCAAAGCCTTTTGGACGCCTTTGAAACCAAATGCCCGATATGCGAGCTCCAGCTTAAGTTACTGCTAAATACAACCCCCAGGTACTTGTATTCGTTTACATGAGAAATAGCTGCACCGTTAACTTTATATGTGTAATTATGAACCGGCTTTTTGCGTGTATTTGTCATTTTTGCACACTTCGAGGTGTTTAAGGACATTTCCCAGGACAGACACCACTTGGAAACCTCTTATAGGTAGTCGTTTATTATACTATGATCCTGAGCATTTTGAATAGGTAGGTATACAACGCAGTCGTCTGCGAAAAAAAGGCATCGCACTGGGGAATCGAAACTTAAGTCATTTAAATAAATAAGGAACAGAAGTGGACCAAGAACAGAGCATTGGGGAACTCCCGAAAGAACTGCAGCTGGCTGAGAATTAGAACCAGAGATCTGGACGTACTGGTGCCGTTCAGAAGGGTAGGAGGTAGGTGTATAAACACAAATCTAGCTGCACCAGTGGTGAAAATGGGGGTTTAACTTTTTAACTCCAGTAAAGACGAGAAAATCTATCTTAGGCAGGAATCATTATAGGTGCGGAGTAGGATGTGGATTTTTAGCAGAACTTGTGAAAAAGGACAAGATTAGATAGCATTTGTTCTTTATTTTTTTTGCTTGCCAATGTACAGGTACAGTAGTGAACAAGAATATATTATTTTCATTTTTTCGCATAAATTCACAATATCAAGAATATAAAAGACGTAGGAGTGCAATTAGCTGGGCCAGTTGGTGGGCCAGCCAGGCCACAGCGCTCGTGTTTGTCTCCCTTTTTTCTTGTCCCGTGTGTCGCGGTGTTATTTGTGTGTAAGAGACCTATTTGCTATTTTTGAAAATATTCAGACGTAATAATGCCCTCTTCGTCCGCTTGGAGCTTTTGGCAGCGTGCCTGTTTGCCTTCAGTTCGTTTTCCATTTTTGTCCTTGGATGGACGATTCTCTCTGCCTTCATCTTCTCCTAAATTATTATTAACTTGCGGTCACTTTCAGGTGACGTATTCTGCGGTTACATGTATTAATGCATATTTTCGCAAGCAATGAGCGGAGTGTGAGGTAAACATAACGCCAACAGGACTTCTCAAAGAGCAGTTATATGCGGAAGCAACTACGTGATGAAGCACCAACAGATTTCACTGGATTTCAGAGTAGCGAAGTCCACGTATTCACAAGTTTTCAAGAGATTTAGGTTAACAGGAGGTTTGGTTTATCGATATTTGCGGGAGACACTCGAAGACGACAAACTAAGTTGTTGAGAAAGACATTGTTCGCGTTAGCCTGGAAAACTCTAGACTAACTGTTATGGATATTTCAAAAAATTAACGCTGTTTCCAGGCTCTACAGTTCTTCCATGGACTGTAAGACGTCATGTGCAATGTGCTGAACTAAACGACAGGAGCTCAGCTGAGACACCTATTATCTATTAAAAGAATTGGGCTTCCAGGATGATGTAGGTAAATGAACACCCGGTGTGGATAGGTAACGAATAGAAAAGAGTGATTTAATTAGATGAATCGAATTTGCTGTCGTGCTGGAATCATGGGATTCTTTTGTATACGTCCCCCCAAATGCAATTCAGATGGACCTTGTTGTCAGCTTGCCGCGTTAAACCACAGCGGTGGGAGCGTAATTGCCTAGGGCTGATTCTCCGCTGGTGGAGCTTGTCTCCTTGAGTGTATTCAAGGTTCCATGAGCGAAGAGGTGGATTAGGGCATTCTTGAAAATGTAATATGCTTTCATAGGCACGTACGCAACAATATGGATTTTCAGTATGTGTTTCAACGAATTACGACCTGAAGCAGTTTTCTACGACTGTGAAAAGTTGGATGAGGATGAAGACAGTGGACCTTATGGAGCGGTCAAGCCATCTATACTGAGATTGTGAGATTGTCTCAATTGAATATATTTGGATAACTGTCGTACGTCGTCTGAGCGAGAAAAACGCCAGCAGTGTCTAGCATAAAGTTGAGAAGCTGCTGCAAAAGAGGGGACCCGGGTCTAGACGTTCACTGAGAGCTTCCTGGACTCCATGCTTCAGCGGGATAAAGCAGTGATCGCCGGAAATGGCTTTCATGCGCAGTATTGATACATTAGGTTATTGTGAAAAGGTATCCTTGAAATTGTTGCTTTACTTTGTAATAAAAAAAACATATAATCGCCGATACCTTCACGCAGTGGAGAAATCATCAAAAAGTTTTCTGTGGGAACAAATTGCCGCTGAATATAATGATAAACATTGCTTGATATTGTGTAAGAAGTGTGACATTGTCATCCTACCAACCTCGTGCACTAAAAAAAAGTTAAATTCGAAAACCTGAAATATCATATCTTTTTGTTCACCACTGTAGGTTGAGGTTCTCTTCTTCTGCAGTGCTGTTTGAGTAAAGTGAGCACTGAAGTGTGATGAATCGACAGGACCTATCTTGCAGTGTCTTTAATCTGGTCGGTAGATTACCGGTAGATGTACCCGTAGGTTACCGTGTTCTGCCGGCAAAGAGGCTACTCTGACTGAAAACGGAGCTTCTATATACCGTGTTTCACCCAAGATGTTCGGCTGCATTTAAAAATAAGCTTTTCAAGTTAGAAAACCGGTTTTTCTGGCATAACATTGTCAACGGTGTAGCGAATCAGAATACAGCTGAGACATGGTAACTAGGCTGGTTAAGCACTATTGAGTAGTTACCTTTTAAAGATTACTGTTAGTGCCCATCTTTTTTTTTAGAGGAGCCCAGCTCATCGTAGGTAATACCTATATCATTTTTATAATTAAGCGCCCTGACTGAACTGGAAGGCTTGTTTTGCCCGCAGGCATGTCGAAAGCGCATGTATTTTCGCGCGATGTAGGGAAATTTTGTTAGGCGACAGCGCCGAGGGTAACTGCGTTTTTGAAATTCTAAAAACTGAAATGGATATTACCTACGGTGGACTGCACGCCTATCAATAAATAAGAAAAACTAAGAGTAATAGTTAGAAGGTAACTACTGAGTATTCCTTAAGCAGCCTGCCAGTTAGCACTTAGCTGTATTTTGATGCGCTACACCGCTGCAATGATACATAAAAAAGACGTTCTTTTAACTAAAAAAGCCTATTTTTAAAAATTGCAGAACATCTAAGGTGAAACACCCATTGGCATAAGTCAGAAAAGCTAACAATTGTGAGCAGCAGTTTAGAATTAGTAGCGAGGTGCTGGAAGTGATAAAGGAATACGTCTGCTTAGGGCAGGTAGTGACCACTGATCCGGATCTTGACAGGGAAATAATTAGAAGGATAAGAATGGGATGGAGCGCATATGGCAGACTCTGTCAGATCATGAATAGCCAATATCCCTCAAGAGAAAAGTATACAACACTTGTATCTTGCCCGTACTCCCCTACGGTGCAGAAACGAGGAGGCGAACGAAAAGGGTTCAGCTTAAGTTAAGGACAATGCAGCGATCTATGGAAAGAAAATGATAGGTGTAGCGTTAAGAGATCGGAAGCGGGCAGAGTGGGTGAGGGAACAAACGCGTGTTAATGACATCCTAGTCGAAACCAAGAGGAAGAAATGGGCTTGGGCAGGGCATGTAATGCGAAGGCAAGATAACCGCTGGTCATTAAGGGTAACGGAGTGGATTCCAGGAGGAGGCAACCGTAGCAGGCGGCAGCAGAAAGTTATGATGGCGGACGAGATTAAGAAGTTTACGGGCATACGTTGGGCGCAACTGGCAAAGCTTTTAACCTGCAGTAGGCATAGTCAGGCTTATGATGATGATGATGATGATGATGAATACAAATTTTAAAAGCACGTATCCGAGCACGTATCTTTCGCGCACGTATCCGAGTCTTAAAGCTACACATCGCCATCCACTCATAAGACTGTCTGCACTGAGTCCTTCTCGGTCTTGACGTCTACTGCTTCGTTGCTCCAGCATCGGCTGGAGCAACGCACATGGTGACGAGGGTCACGCGGCACATGCGCCATGTAGTAATGCCCAGAGGTGGGCGCGATTTCTGAACAGAGGAGGAAATTACGAACATTTTTTGAGCCACAGATGCGAGGGTAATCGCTTTTTTGAAATTCTGAAAGCTGCTATGACTTAGAAATTGCTTGCTATAAATCTCCAATTGCTAGCAAGAGCCCATCTATAATTGTTAAAATTTAACTATTCTACTGCGGATAATACGTGCCTTTGCGTCAACTTTGGTTCCCGCAGACTGTCTTCGAATGTGTGCGCATGTTCTTTTTACTGCCACCAGCGTGTGTTACGGCGCGCGGGAAGTCACTAGGATATGGAGATTGATAGCCGCAGAACAGCGCGGCTTTGCTCTGACCCTAGCGTTACGGCGGCTCTGAACCCACCAGTGTTGGGGATGCCCCGCCGCGGTGGCTCAGTGGTTAGGGCGCTCGGGTACTCATCCGGAGTTCCCGCGTTCGAACCCGACCGCGGCGGCTGCGTTTTTATGGAGGAAAAACGCCAAGGCGCCCGTGTGCTGTGCGATGTCAGTGCACGTTAAAGATCCCCAGGTGGTCGAAATTATTCCGGAGCCCTCCACTACAGCACCTCTTTCTTCCTTTCTTCTTTCACTCCCTCCTTTATCCCTTCCCTTGCGGCGCAGTTTAGTGTCCAACGGCATATGAGACATATACTGCGCCATTTCCTTTCCCAAAAAAACCAATTATTATTATTATGTTGGGGCCTTTGCCAAGCGGCGCCTTAGTTGCCAATAGGTGCCCTGCTGTTCGATATCTTGTAATCGAACGATTCTCAGTGCCTTTGCTTCTTATCAAAGCATACCTGAAGGCGTCCTTGCACCCCCCTCCCCCCCCCCCCCCCCCTGCGAATTTCACATTGTTCTGCCGTCACTGAGCGCACTGTGGTTGACAACAGGCGTATACTACGTGAACGCCTCCGTCCCTCGCCACGGGGGATGGTACACGGTCGCGGTAGTTCACAACTGCAGCACAGTTAACGGCCTCACCTCTTCAGAGCCCGAAGTGAAACACAAGCAGAGGAGGTCGCGACTGCTCTCGCGGCCTCACATTCCGACTCAAAATACATAACCACCGACTCGCGAGGGGCCAGTCGGAACGCCGAACAAGGCTGCACTCCCTTCCCAGCCTATGGAATCTACGAAAAATGCATACGCGATACGGACCCCGCACACCGTTACCTTATATGGGCCCCTACTCATCGGGGGTTGGCAGGAAACGGGGCAGCAGACATAGCCATCCGCGCTTTCTCTCACCGGACTGTTTTCTACTCCCCACCCGATCGGGAACCCGATTTTAATCCGGTATATACCTTCAAAGATGTTACAACCTACAGTCAAGCTAGTCATAGCCTTTACCCTCGCCCATATAAAGGCATCAAGAAGGCGGATGAGTGGCTCTTTCTTCGCCATCTCACCAATACATTGCTGTGCCCGGCAGCCGTAAAATATTTTGGCCCTTCCTATAACGGCAGCTGCCCGCACTGTAGAGCGGTGTCTTCTGACACCTATCACATGGTGTGGGCCTGCCCCTCCAACCCGGCTATTCCTCTAATCCCCAACAAAACCCGGGAGGGCTGGGAGGCGACACTGCTCCGCTGCCACGACTTACAGGCTCAATGGGTGGATGGATGGAAAGTAGGAGCGTCCCCTTTGAAACGCGGTGGTGGCAGTTGCCACCATGCACAGATTTTTTCAGTTCATTTTTGTTTAGCAGTGTTCCAAGTTATTAAAATTCCCCTTTTTTTTAAATGCGTCTTCCTAAACTTTTAACCTTATGTCACCTCTCTGCTTTTGAGTCACCAACCTTTCATACGCTTTTTGCTAGTTTCCACGGCAGATTTATTTACATGACTATTGTTAACTCTAAACCCTAGGGCCTCAGGAAGAGTGAATGTGCACGCATCGACATCGGGATGGATACCATCACATTTTAGTATGAGGTACTCTATTGTTTCTACCGATTTACCACACACAGCACATGTCTCATCTTCTTCGTTGAATTTCTTTTTGTAGCTGCGCATTCTAAGACATCCTGACCTAGCTTCAAAGAGTAGGGCACTGCCTCTTGAGTTATCATAAAACGCTTCTTTCCTGATCTGCTTTTTCCATCATTGATATAGTTCTACACTATGCTTCTTTTCCATTGAATGTATCCAAATTTCACCTTCCGCGTTTTTAACCTGCCGTTCAATGCTCTTCCTTTCTCCGTCCTCGTGTCTGGCATACTTACTGGTTAGCTTCCTTCTTCTTTCCCGCCAGTGTGAGTCAACGCTCTTTCTGTGTAGGTATTTAAATACCTTAGCTGCCCACCAGTTATCGTCCAATTTACTCAGGCGTTCTTCGTATAGAATTTTACCCCGAGCTTCCCGTGCTTCGAACGATGACCAGCCCATATCAGCCTGTACTGCCTCGTTTGTGGTTTTACCGCGGGCACCTAGTGCTAATCTTCCAATAGCTCTCTGATTTACTTCTAATCTCGACTGAACTTCTGCCTTAAGCATAGAACAGCATTCCCGAAAATAAGCCTCGGCACCATTATTCCTTTCCAAATACCTCTCAGTACTTGATACTTGTACCCCACAATGCCCTATGTTTCATTATCCCGGCATCTCTTCGCCATTTTGCTATTATAAACTGTTCGCGCTTTTCCGTTTACCTCTGTCCTTCGTTTACCCATACCCCGAGATATTTGTATTCGGCCACTCGGGTATTTCATGGCCTTGTATTGTGAGCACCTGATAAGTTGTATCATTGAAAATCATCACACCTGAGTTAGCTGTGCTAAATGTGAAACCTAGACTGTTTCCTTCGTCTCCACAGCAATTAACCGCAGTTTGCAAATCTTCCTGGCTATCTGCTAACAGTACAATGTCGTCCGCATACATTAAACCCAGTAGTCGTTGCTCAACAACCCTTCCGCCTAATCTGTACGACAGATTATAACCCAAATTGCTTCCTTGTAGCCTTCTTTCCATACTTATCATATAGAGCATGAACAGCAGCGGTGATAGAGGACAACCTTGCCTTAATCCTTTGTGCACCTGGACGGTTGTCTTACTCTGAATTCCTTCCCATGTTATTTCAACTGTATTTTCTCGATATATTTCCTGTATAAAATCAATTACCTCATTACGGATACATTCATCTTTTAATACGTTCCACAGTAGTTCCCCGTTCACGTTGTCGTATGCACCTCTTATGTCCTGGAAGGCTAAATGCAGAGGTCTGTTTTCCGCCTTAGCTATTTCTATGCACTGGGTAAGCAAGAACAGGCTACCATCTAAGCACATACCCGTTCTGAACCCGTTCTGAAGTTCTCCAAGTATTCTATTACTTTGTACCCATGACTGCATTTTTCATTTCACCGCCTGCATCGGCAGCCTGTATATAACTGATGTTATGGTAATGGGTCGGAAGGACTTTATGCTCGCCTTATCGCCTTTCCCTACATAATTAAAATTCATTTTACTCTCTTTCCAGCTGTGCGGAATTTACTTATTTGTTATGACTGCCTCCAATGCGTTTATCAGCGTTTCCTTGCCTCTTGGGCCAAGTTCATCAATGAACTTGATTGGAATTTCGTCTATCCTTGCAGATGTGTATTCTGGAATAGTTTCTTCCGACTTTTTTCAGTCAACTTAAGACTGGTCAGTTCTAAGCTGTTTTCTATTGTGCTGCACTGTGTTGCTCCCTCATTTGGGGTGATTACCCCATCGTCGCTCCTAAATGACTCAGCTGTAACTGATGCAATGTAATTCACAGCATCATCTGCCTTTAAACATTTTCCCTCGGCATCGTGAATCTGTTCCTGCTTTCTGTTGTTCGCTTTACCCAGCCAGCTCATATGGTTCCAGTATCTTCTTTACCCCCATTTAGTTGCATCGCGAACTTCAGCCAGCCAGTGATCAGAGGACTGCTTTATTTTAGCCTGTAGGAGGACCTGCACTTGTTGTTTCTTTTGTCGATAAGATTCCCATTTTTGGCCTATTTCCTCTTCAGACAACTGCGCCCTCTTTGTTTCTGTGTTCCCGTGATGTCAACCGTCGTTGTTCGATGGCCTCCCTAATTTCCTCATTCCACCAACTTCGTGGCTCCCTCTTTCCTCTCCAGCAGTTTACTCCATTTACTTCTTTTATTTTGTTCTAATTAGTAGATCTAACTGATTGTATCCCACTTTTTCATGAGATATTTCTCTATTGCTTCCTCTATGCCGGCCGCTATTTGCACTACCTGTTCATTTAATTTTGCGTACTAATTTATACTTCCCCGCATTACTTTTTTGAGCAGGGCTCCCAACTTTATTCTAATACGCTTATGATCACTTCCGAGGCTGTACTTTCCCTCTTCGTCTATTTCCATTATTGCAAGCTTGCTATACATCCCCTGCGACATTAAGTCAATGGTCCTTTGCCTGTTACGGGATTCCCACGTGATTTGTACGTCACACTTAGTTTCTCTGTTTACAATAACTAGGTTGTGTCGCTCACAGAAGTCTAGCATCAACTTCCCGTTACAATCTGTGTATCCATCCAGATCCTCGATGTGGCCATTCATGTCACACAGCAGAATAATTTCGGCACCTTCTCTAAACTGCTTTATATCTTCATTGAGACACCTAACTAGATCCTTGTTTTCTTGCCTGCATTTGTTCCCTGTCCCTGAGTAGACTGCTCCTAGCCATATCCTTTTACCGGCAATTGCACCTGATACCCAGACATGTTCTTTGCAAGTTGACTTTATTATTTGCCAATTTATTCCTTGATATATCAGCATACCTATTTCTCCTCCCTTCCTCTCCGTTGTTGTTCTGTTGCTCCCTTCCCAGACGTCGGCCTCAATAAACGGTGGATTTTCTAGATCGCTGAGATGTTGTTGTTGTTGCCTCAAATATACGATGGCACAAACCGACGGTGGTGGATTGGCCAGGGTTTGCAGGTCCAAACAGGAAAAAATTCAACCAGGTTTATCTCAAGCGGCTCATAAATATAGAGGAATCTGAGGGAAAAGGAAAATCACGAATGAGATGTGTCTCGCATAGCGCGTATACACCTACTTCTTCGTCCTTTAACTGCTGTTAACAAGCCTTAGGTGGGCGCGCCCTGGCGGCGGCCACCGCCACTGGGGTCCCAAACTAGGGACCTCTACCTATAATGGTTGTAACGATCGGTCCCTTATACGGGCTGACCCAAACATACCGCCTGTCCCTTCCTAATAAATGTTTTCACCACCACCACCTGCGAAAGCGCTGCTATTTGCTCGTGACAATTGCAGGAGAGCTAAAAGACTGCAGAGGCAACTTTAGGCTAGATTGTACTGAACGTCTCCCGTAGCCGTGTCACCGCCACTGTAATAGGAGGCCAAAGACAATGTGTGCTGGTGTTATTAAAGGGGCCCCGAAACACGTAATCAGTGCATTATTTTGCCTGTTGGTTGCATAGAATGAGTTATAGTGGTGCTATTAGCATCCGTCGTGCCGCGTACACTCCAGTTTTTAATATTTTAATTTGCTCGCAAAATCAAAATTCATGGCGCTGACGTTGTCACCATACAGTGGCGGTTTTTAGCAGTGGATATCACATCACTTGTCGGGAGCTTGATGACTGGACAAACGGTAAATATCCTGCAAATTGTGTTAATAAATAGAGATACGTTTTGTCAAGATTTTGCGTTTTATATTACATCAACAAAATCAGCTTGTTTTCCTTAGGTAAAAGCGCTGTAAAGCAAGTAAAACAAAAATACACCACCAGAAGCTCTGGCTATTTTTTTTTTTGCATCGAAGGACTTTGCGCCTCTTCGTACACATCCTACGACCTAGCACACAAAACTTATGTGTACTCTCTATTTATCTGAGAACGGCTTTGCAGAATCGATCCGATCGAGCCATTGAACTCTACAAGCGTTCGTTTCGGTCCCAAGCAAGTATGCAAAGAAAAACGCCATTCATTTCATATTTAGCCGTGCGTATCGTCAGCTTGTGGAGGATCACCGGGCATCGACGCCAGATGGCGCCACGCTTCCGTCAACAGCGCACGCGCCTTGCTCGCAGTGACCAATCAGCTCGCTCCTAGCGACGGACCATGATAGGCGTTGAGCAATAGCGATACGCGCTATGCTAAATGTATCTAGAATCTTGCGCAGGCCGTCAATCCGTCCCAGTATTCCGCGCTCGAGTTCGGATCCAGTTCGGATCGCGTTCGATCCATAAGTCAGGGAACGTCACTGATCAGTGTTCCCTTCTGTGCCGTCGACGTGACGATGAAGCATCGCTGGGTCAGCTGGGCGTTCACGTAGTTGTTGTAACCATGAAAACGGCGTTACCAGCCTTTGCAAGAACGAGTTATAGCGATTAGGCAACCATGGCAACATAGGCTGTCTTAATTGGTCCCGCTCAGTGTCGTCATTGGGAGAGTGAAATGGAAATAGAAAACCGCGCGAAAATCGAGTTGAGGGCAGCATTTTGTTGGCTTGTGTTTTTAAATTTCTTCATTGAATAACTCCCCTTCCTATGGATCGATTCCTGTAATTCTTTTTAGTCAGCATCTGTGTGACAAAGAATTCATCTGAAGTGTAACTTGCATCCGTTCAAGCAGTGTTTCGCAGCCCCTTTAATGCGAAAGCCTTACTAGGCTATGTCGACAGCGAACCTGTCACCGAAACACTTCCGCAACGATTGTGGGGAACTGGAAAGAGATATCGTCAAAAGAGTGGTTATAATCGAAAGAGGATGATGTGAGGATGCGGAGCAAAAAATTTGGTGACGGTCGAATTGGTGAAATTTGGTGACGGTCGACGGTCTGCCACTTCTGCCTACACAAATTTGTTCCAGATAGAAAAAAGAAGTTAGATAAGAGAAGTCCTTGGATAACTAGAGAGTTAATTCACGTTAAACGCAAATTGAAACGATATCGAAGACAAAAAAGCGCTACCATTTCTATCAATAACTGCCTAAAAGCTACACTTGCGTCACAGTTACACGAATCAAGACAGCGCTACTTTGGTGAGACGCTTGGTCGTTTTGTGACGGAAAATCCCAGTAAATTTTGGCAGTTTCTCTCAAACAAAGAAACTAGAAAACTTGACAAGGTAACTGTCAACGACTCTGCCATTACAGACAAAAAGGAGATAGCCGATGCTTTTAATACTTACTTCCAAAGCGTGTTTACCAAATCTAATACAACGTTTAATGGTTGCTGTCTGAATAGTCTCGAAAGAATCGTTACTATTAGCAGATAAGGAATAGTAGAACTACTCCTGCGGCTAGACTCCAAGAAATCCCCGAGCCCCGATAATATTCCCACTACCTTTCTTAAAATGTACGCTGAAATACTAGCTAAGTTCTTGATAATAATATTTAATAAGTCTCTTGAATCGGGCATAGTACCTGATGAATGGAAAATTTCCCGCGTGGTTCCGGTTTTTAAAAGTGGCAACAGACTGCAAGTTGGTAATTACCGCCCTATTTCACTGATTTAAACCTCCTGCAAAGTGCTAGAACACGTACTCACCAAATACCTCAACAATTTTTTAGACCAGACAGGAATAATGACCAAAGCGCAACATGGCTTCCGTCGAGGATTCTCCACAACAACACAGCTAGTGGTCACTGTAGATGAACTTGCCAAAGTGCTCGATTGTGGTGGCCAGATTGACATGATTTTTTTAGATTATTCCAAAGCTTTTCATAGAGTCCCTCATCATAAACTAGTAACAAAAATGAAAATAATAGGCATTCCGGATAGAATAATCAATTGGGTCACGTCATATTTATCCAAACGAAAGCAGTTTGTCGAAATCGATGGAGCCACCTCTCGATTCTTAGAGGTTTATTCAGGTGTACCTCAGGGATCGGTTTTGGGTCTAGTACTCTTCAATATCTATATAAATGACCTCACAGAAGCTCTCTAACCCTCTGTGTCCGTAAAGTTGTTTGCGGATGATTGTATTATATTTAATAATATCAAATCTGTTTCTGACCAGTTTACTTTGAACGCAAATCTTCAGTTATTAGCTAAATGGTGTAACGAATGGGAAATGATTATTAACTTTGACGAAACAGTTTCTCTCTGCATCAGTAAAACGACTACGCCCCTTAATTTTAGATACAACATAAATAACAATGTCATCAGAGATGTAAAAGAATATAAGTATCTAGGTGTCAAGATAACGTCACGGCTCAAATGGACGAAACACATCGATAAAATATGTTCCTCCGCCCGCAAAAAGTTAGGATTTCTTAAGTTTCGAATGGGTGGTTGCCCTAGTGCCCTAAGACTGAAGGCATATAAATCCATTGTAAGGCCAACTCTCGAATATGCCTGCATTGTGTGGGATCCCTACACTACAGATGACACCCAAAAACTTGAAAAAATACAACGTCTTGCGGCTCGCTTTATTTTCAACCGTTACCGGCGCCTAGACTCTCCTTCCGCCATGCTCAAACTTGCAGACTTAGAACCATTTGCAGATAGAAGAAAGAAAGGCCGTCTCAATTTCCTTCATTCATTATACTTTTCTCGACTTGGTATTCGACCCGAAAATCACATCGCTAGAGATTCTAGTCGAGCCTCGCGCCACAAGCATACCCTTAGCCAGGAACCTATTTTTGCACGCACAAATACGTACAAGTTTTCTTTCTTTCCAAGAACAGTTTCTGAATGGAATTCCCTACCACAGACCTCTCCGTTGCTTGCTAATCAGTCTTGATATTTTCACTGCTGTATTGTAACTGCATTTTAATGTGTGTCTGCATTGTATATTTTGTGGCATATATATTGTTCGGTACTTGCTTTTCTTTCCCCTGTATGTATTTCCCTCTCCTGCTTGGACATACAGCATGTCCGCAGTATTCAATAAATAAAAAATAAATAAATAGTGCATTATTACAGCCGAAAATGAGCAAAAAGTGGGCGTGGCCAGGGCAGAAGTGGAGCCAGAGTTAAACGGCCAGAAGTGTAGTACCAAGTGACCGGAATCCAGGGTTCGACGGAAACCCGTCTGGTCGGGTATGTTCATGGCGGAAAATCTTCAAGCGCCGACCAATCGTTAAAAAGGATGACGTTTCGGCCCCGGCTTACGGGGGCCTTGTTCACAATGAAAGAAACGCAACGAAGGCAATCTACCCCCGATATACTCCCGCTGCTTGCGTCATACCATGAAACCTATATAACCTTCCTTCACTCCTGTCTTTCTTTCATTGTGAACAAGGGCAACGTAAGCCGGGGCCAAAACGTCATCCTTTTTAACGATTGGTCGGCGCTTGAAGATTTTCCGCCAAGTGACCGGAAGTATGGGTGGTGTCAACGCGCAGCGCCAAATTAGAAAGTTTGGAACGAAGCGTGGTTGAAATTAGACGAATTGCACAAATTCTCTGGCAAATAAAGGCGACGATTGCCGAGGAGGCGTCCATGTTTTCGCATTACTCCAATGAGAGTCACTGTAGTGATCTCGAATTTTTCCCGTCTTGCGTATAAAGGATGTAGACTCGGAGCGAAACAGGTGCAAAAAACTTGTCCGGTCATCTTACAATTACTCGCGTAGATTCCGCTTCCGGAGGCCCTATCAATGGCGAATGCCTTCGGGAGCCACTCACCGAACACGTAGAAGGCAGCCTCCCAGCCGATGGAGTCGCAGAGCACGGCCGTCAGTGGCATGGCCAGGATGGCGCCCACATTGGCGCCCACGTACGCCACCGCAAGCAGCGAACCCCGCTCGTGCGGTGGGGCCCACTGGGCCACCATGCCGAACATTGCCGGGTACGTGACACCCTGCACGCAACACGTGCCGTGTGGGTGTTAGAAGTTGTCGGTCGACGCCCTACACCCTCACGGTCTCCAGCCTTAGCACTGCTCTACTTCTCTTCTGTTGGGCCCTGTGAGGGACCACAATTAATCTAAGCGAAAAAGTAAACTTGCAAACCAGAGTTTGCAAAGAACCAATGAATATGCAAATATATTCTTAAAGGGACACTGAGGACAAATTGAAGTTAGCCTGTATCCAATAACGCTAATTGCACTGAAAACAAAGCTTTCATAAAGTGGTTGAAGAAAGGAATACAGGAGTCACCACTACCGGTGTTTTTCGCAAGGAAACTGTGGCGCATCTCGGCAGTTGCAGTGCTAGCTGTTAATGCGAAGGTTCTAGCCCATGCATGTTTGTCATCATAGTCGTAGTAGCATTAGTAGTAAAAAACGACCGTGCCGCCCTGAGCGACCGGGATGAGGGGTGCGGGGGGGGAATTCTGAGTGGGCACCCCACACGGACTGCGTCTTTCCGTGCGTAGTCACAGCGCCATCAGCTATCCGCTACTGTGATACGCCACCGCACGTTGCCAGTGTGCAGGCGCTAATTGGTTCCGACGCAGCAGGCCTGCGCACGGCTTGCCAGCATCAGTTCGTGCCAAGGCGACTAGCGCATGCGTAGTAGTGGCGCTCCGCGGAAGCGGATCGTGCTATGCTATAACTCTCTAACAGAGCGCGGTTGTGGATCGTTCTATGCTATAACTTTCTAATGACACCGCAGAATGCTGACTAACCAGCGTGACGCTATGTGTCGGGGACAACGCCGGCACCGCAGACGCGAGAAACGTGCCTTTAAAAGCAGCTGCTGTAAAACTGAATGGCTTTTGCACAAATGGTAATGCGGAACAGTTATAGCATTCCGCGATCCGCCACCGTGATCCGTTTCCGGCGCCTCGCCAGTGGGCACGCGCCGATTGGTCCCGACGCGGTAGGCGTACGCGCAGCTGGTCGGGCACATGGCGCCATGTGGAACTCCGAGGGCGATCTGCGCATGCGCAGTGACGCGTCGCGGAGCCGGATCACGGTAGCGGATCCCGGTATACTGCTACGCATTACCATCTGTGCGATAGGCATTTTATTCTTAGAACGGCTCCTTTTAAAAGCTACTAAATCATGTTTCATTCGAATTGGAAATAAAGCCGCCTTACGGAAAGCTCCCCCTTTAAATTTTACGGTATATAATTCTCTGATTCCTCAGGTAGAAACTGTTCGTATTCTTGGTCTTCTCCTCCATACATCTGGGACTGGCACCCCGTGGCTGACAGCCACCCGTAAATCGGCTCACGCTACTCTAGGTCTGATTCGTCGCATAGCTATGCGCTCTGGTGGCGCACGTGCTCATACGGCCCGCCAGCTTGTGCGCTCTATCCTTCAGCCACGGATAGTATATCAGGCTCAATTTCAACGTCTCACCCGCAGACAGTGGGACACCCTTGAAGCTATCAATCGTGAGGCTATGCGCGTCATAACATATCTGCCTCGTTTAACACCCATACCTGTGCTACAGGAGTTCGCCCAACTTAATACACTCAGTGAGATCATCGACCAACGGGTGGCAAATAGAGCTCGAAAACAGTCTCTCAAACTTCATCGTTTAAAGACACTTCCACCGTGGTCCTATTGCCAGCTCACTGACAATCGCCCCACTGTTTCCCCGTCGGTATCAGCAGCGTATCTGCCTGAAGGGTGCATATTATACACGGATGCATCTCATTCTGCAGAGAGGGGAGTTACTGCTGTGTATAGTCCATCTCATCCGCATCTCAACTCTCGCGCGACGTATACTGCGGATACGTGCACTCCCCTGGCATTGGAACTTCAAGCCATTTACAATGCCATTGGTTCCCTTCCGCTCGTTCCAACATTCAATACAGTTCACATTTACACCGACTCCCGCGCCGCCCTTAAACAGCTGAAGGCTGTTCGACGAACGTTCCAGATTTCACAATCTATTCATGTGCTCTGCGCAAAGTATCCATGTCCTGTGCGCATACACTGGATTCGCGGCCATGCCCAGGATCCACATAACATTCAAGCGGATGCTATGACTCATCTTCATACATTAGACGATCCGCCACCTTCCCCTCTTCCCCCAGATCCGTTCCTGTCCACGTTTCCCGTTTCTGCGGCGTTGGCGTTGGCGTCGTCGCTGGAAAACCATGTCACGCTGATTAGTCAGCATGCAGTGGTGTCATTCATAATGTCACTCCATTGCAACGTGTCAAGCCGAATCGTGCGCTTACCAGGCGACAGGAGTGTCACCTCTACAACTCGCCAGCGCAAGGCACCATTAATTCTGAGTGTCCTGAGTACAGTGGCGCCAGGTGTTACATCATAGTGGCGTGACGCGCATTGTGCAAGAGCAGATGACAAACATGATGACTAAGCGATATTCACCACCGCAGACCGCTAGCGCTGAAGCATGAGTTACTCGGTGTCCTAACCATCGTGTGCCGATTTTTCTTTTTAATTTCGGACCCCTGAAGCTAGGGTGCACCGCCATTCACTTCCAATGAGTGATCACGAAGCCTTTGTGATCTTGATCTCACGAGTTTGATTTGAGTGGCGAGAAAATTTTAAGATACAACTTACATAGCAACAAATGCGTCTTTTCTTGCCGTGCAAACATCGACATAGCCAGAAGAAATTCCGCAGAATCGATCTTTGCTAAGAAAAAAACTTGCATGGAGCTTTCCCCAGTGCTCCTTAAAACTACAGGGGAAAATTGGGTTCAAGTGCTGTTTTTAAAACTTATTCAGTATAGATCGCGGGAAAAGAAAGCGCAGTGTGAAGCATAGCGCTTTCCTTCGTTTTCGCTCTGTGTCGTCCCTTCGCTGTTCTTTTATTGAGCTTTCAAATTGAGGAAAGAGTGCACAAAGTCGCACACAGATGATTACGTCCTCGACGAATGAATGGAAAAGAAAGCCGATGAACGGGCCTATCGTGCATGGCGCATGACTTACTTCTCCGAGCCCCTCGAGCACCCTGACGGCGACCAGGGCCCCGGCGCCGGAGGACTCCGAAGAAGCCCGGGCGGCTGCCGGCGTGGCTAGGGAGCCGAGCGCGGTACCCAGGAGGCCCAGTCCAAAGGGCCACTTGCCCCCGGCGTGGGCGGCGAGCCAGCCTCCGGGCAGCTGTGTGGCCGCGTAGCCGTAGAAGAAGGCGCCCAGCACCACGCCCTGCGTCCACGGGCTCCACGGGAATTCGCCTTCGCCCGCGTGCTGCAAAGAGATGCGCAAAGCAGAAGCGTTAGAAGAATGAGGGAGGAGGTTGTTCGAAGTTGAATGAGTGCGACAAGACAATGAAAGAACATACAGTGCCCGTGCGCTAGTGTAAAACGGCCCACGGGACCCGCAGGGGCGCATGCACATGAAGGGTCAATAGCAGATGCTTGCTGACGGGGTAATATATATCAACGGCCTTTTTTCGCCTTCCAGCCGCGTCAAGTGACGGCGTCCGCTTTCCCTTCTGACATGAGAGCGTCCACACCAGCCTGGTGAGGCAGTACGCATGGCACACTCTCAAGAGTGGGCAATCTCCTGCCACCAGGAAACATAAACGACTGAACATGAGCTTTTGGCGGCGACACTGCGTCAAGGGACGGCTACGCCATGCACCTGACACAGCTGAACGCAGACAAAGAGGAGACGCCACGAGCATCAACTTTCAAGTGAACATTTCCGGCAGCCGCGACATGCATACTTCTTTGCCTGCACAAAGCGTTTTTCCAAATATATCACCATGTGGCCTAATAGTCTACACTGCTGCAGCCCACCGCCCACTCCCAGCTTTGCGAAAGACGTGAAGGGTAACAGCTCAACGAAGCTGCATAAGAAATCAAAGTTTAGCTGTCATACTGACATCACTTTTCCAGCCAACATTGCGTGTTTGTGTGGAGCAGAGTCACAAAAGTCGAAGGCGCCGATAAATTTTGAACACGTGTTCGTCGCTAGTTGTATGCAAGAGCATGCGCTGACCAATCATGAGGGCCTATACGAAATGACGGACGAGGTACAGCTCAGTCACAAGTGGTTATCTCGCGTAAACGGTTTCGTGCATTTGTCCAGTGACTAGCTGGCTGTTAGCGCTGCTCCCAGCGCTCTGCGCGGTCTAGCTGTGGCTGCTGTGCAATGCACAGGTCCCTTGAATATGAAGGGGAACAAAGTATGAGCATTCAGTAACTCTATAACTATGCCCGATGAGCACAATTTTTCCTGCTTTCGGACTGCCGCTTTCCTCTTGGCTTGCAATGTTTAAATATTATTTTCTTCTTTAGCAGTGTGTTATTTTCATCTCTAGCTGTGAAGGAACCGAAAAATTCACCTTTATGTGATAATTGTTTGCTCTCTTTGATATTGGAGGGACCAGCATATACCGTCCTTTGCCTCCGTGGCAATGCCCGTTTTTCTTTTTTCTTTTTCTCTCGTGCAGCACTCGTAATCGGCGCAATAGATTCAGCGTTAAGGGTGCCTTAATGACACCGCATACATAAAGCAGGGAGGCATATAGTGGGTTTGCGGTGATACAAACACATAGAAACCAAGTTTTCGACGTACGCTGCCGCTCGAGACAGGCTTTTGTGCCGCGGCGGCTGAAATCGCGAGGGTTTTCGCTTGCATGTGAAACAGACATAAGCCGAGGCTTTACAGACGAGACAGAACTTTTCCGGGGAGCGAGTGGGCGGTGATGGGTGGAGATTCTGGATTGCAGCGTGCTTTCCCACTGCGTCTTTGCATTGGATTTCACAGTCACTTTTTCCGATGCTGTGTGGGCTTCTAGTGGGTAGAGGGTGGATTGGTGGTGGGTGACTAGTAGAGCTGCTTGGTGGATGGGTTGTGAATGGCGATTTTGGAAGGTAAATGTTTTCGGGGATGGGGTGGGGAGGTGGTTAGAGGTTGGCGGTGGAAGAGTGGGCGGCCTTCTAACAAGGAGAGTGCGGTGAGGAGGCGGCTGGTGCATCTGGATGGCGTAGCCTTCAATCTCCAAGGCCTACACAGACAACGCCGGCATTTTCGCCAAGTGCCACTGGCACTGCTGTCGCAGTAAAAACTATGTTCAAAGGGGTAGACAAGCCAGATATTCAAGTAGGAACAAAGGTGGCAAAATCATGTAAGAATTACGAATAAATACGTAATAGTGCAATATTACACGGTAATAAAAACTGAAAAAACAGGATATCAAATCAAGTAACGCAAGCAATCAGTGCTTTCTACGATCGAAGTTGCCAATTGGTGTCCGCCTCCATTCATAATGAATATTTTAAATAATTCGCGCAATAATTTTATGGCTTTAAAATAATTGAATAGAAGGTAAAAGAAAAAAACAGCCATATTGCCGCCAGTGAGATAAGAACCCACTACCACTGAATTTCGCGTACGGTATTCTGAGAACCGAGTTCCGGCGGCGGCAGTCCAGCTTTCTACGCGTGTAAGCTAGCCTTGGGAGTGTTCACCAGCGCCACCCTCGTCGTCAGCAGCGGACGTGTATTGCCTCGCGTGCCATGCGCGGCGAGGACGGAAGCTAAGAGGAAACCCTCTCATGCTATACCTACGGCGTCAAGGCTGCCAGGACCGGCGCCCTCGTTAAGCTATATTGAGCAGACAAGGGTACTGGCGTTAGGAGCTTGCTTTTCGGGGTCCTCTATAAGATAGCAAGAAGGAAATATTTTCTTAATGTGTTCGCCTAGTTTCGAAAATGCTGCACGCCCATGCAATTACTTGAGCGACCGTAAAAGACCGTGCTGTCGCGAAGTGAAGAAAAGTTTAATTTCTACAGAAGAGAAAACGGTTGTCCGCAGATGCCGCAGGTTGCGCGATTGTGCCCAACGGATCAGGATGGGCAGCTTCACCAGGAGAGTGTCTCCTGCTTCAATATAGGCCCTGTACGCTTCTCTGCAGTAGCGCTTATTTAGAATATTTCGCAGTTAAGTGCGCGCTCGGAGCGTGCACACCCGCTTAGGAGAGCAGCCGGAGTAAAGGGCCTCAAAAAAGTGTTCTAAAGAAAATTCGCGCACTCAGCTTCAGTCGATGCTGACTTCCTCTGGGTTCCAGTGTGGTACAAGATTGAGAGGGGACACACATTCGTCCAGAAGTGTTGTTGAAGAACTTGCGAGGCGGGGACGAGGAGGACTCAGTGGCTAATTATGTTTGCTTCTTATCTATGCCGGGTGATTTTTTTTAACGTTCATAGATTTAGATTTTAATAACTGTGAGGAATATATCGGTACGGTCAGTGCAGGTGGATTGCACAGAGAGGCGGGCATTATTGCATAATGGAGCTCGATGATTAGTCGATTAATTAACTAAAATTAACTAACCAATGTTTTCACTTTTTATTTTGCGGGCTTAGATTATACGGCGAAATGGAAGGCCGTAAAATCGAACGTGAGCCCAGTTTTTTAATTTTCTTATTCGGCAATATGGTTCGAAGTATCGGAGGTCGAAAATGCGCATTTGAAAGCAAGCTGAGTTGGCTCTCCCGCGCTGCACATTTATAAAATGCTAATGTAGGAAATACAGACACTATTTGGGCATTTTTTTTCGTGATTCGGCGGCGATACCAAACGCTGCGCAGGTTTACTAAGTTTTGCTGCGCATATGATCTCTGAGTGAACAGAGAATATGGGTATTACTGCTTATTCTCTTATGTTATCTGAAGTACTGGATGTTATTTTTTCTCGTTTGTATGACGAGTGAAAACCGCAATCTCCGCAAAGTGCGCCCGATTGTATGTTATGAAAAATGTCGAGTGAAATGAACGGTGACAGGGGTCTCGTCACAATATGTTAGCCTTTAGTCTCTGTTTCCGCAGGAAAGTCCCCGAAATAAAAGGATTTGATTAGATCTGACACCATTTGATCTGCTACGCGGGAAAGGAAACTCAGCGAACTTTCAAATGCGCATTTTTGACGTTCGACATTTCGAACCACATCGCGGATTAAGAAAATCTAAAAACTGACCCCGCCTACAGTTATGTGGAATTGAGTTTCGCATATAATCTTACCCACCAAAATCGAGTAAAAACTGGGTGGTCTCTTTTAATTAATTAATCGTATAATTTGGAGCTGTATCACGCGCATAACGTTCGCCTTCCTTTACAGTCCGCCTGCACTGACCGCACCGATATATTCTGTAAACATTAAGCATTAAAAAAGTTACAAATCTGTAAACACTAAAAAGATCACGTGGAAGCTCAGATGTCGGAGTCTACCGCAGACAATTTCGTGTAGTTTAGGAGTAAGCATTGGCTTGTGAATTCAACCTAATGTGCGCACAGCAGTTTTTTAAGGATGTTGTGGTAGGGAGGGGGGATAAGCGATATGAAATGCCATCCCTTCGTGACAGAAATTCCGAAGATCATGTACAACTGGGGTACAGCTAAAAAACTGGTGTATGTCATACTGTGCGGCGTTTTATAGCGTAAAAGGTCCAATCGACTACAATTAAGGTCCTCCGGTTTCAGGTTCGAAATATTCCTAAATTCGAGGATGCAACATTGAAAGGAAACTGCAGAAGTCTTACTAGACGACCAGCCTAAAGTGGTCGAATGAGCTTGCAGGTAATGCACGCGAATTTGTTTTGAGGCATCATTTGAAGTGGTGGCGCAATCGTCGATTAAAATCGAAACGGCTTTGAAGCGTCTCCGCACCGCAAAGCACCCAGTAGGGGGCGCATGATGACGCCATGCATGTTACCGGTAAACTTATAACGCATAACCGCTTGCTTGGAAGGAAGAAAACCAAAGCCACCGAAGGCAATGTGGGTAGTGTGGCACTGTATAAAGAAGCGTAGGAGGGAGCTGCTGACGGCAGCGGAAATTCGAAATCTTGCCCTCCGTGACGTCACACTGAGCTTCTCCGCACTTTTTCGGTGCTTTGAAAAAAAGACCATTTGCTTGTCGATTACGTCACCATCTTAAATGCAAGCGCAAAAAACTTGGCGTGCTTTACCTACACCCTATGTAGAGTTGAATCCTTGAATAGCACTGATTTCTCAAAAAGTGATGCAGTTGCCCTTTAAGAGGAAGAAAGCAGAATGGGTCATGTAACAAATACGAGATCGAGGAACCGAACACTTAATTTTAAGCACTCAGTTTTTTTAGGCACAACAATAAGCTTGCTGCCTAAGGTGCTCGATTCCGCAACGGTTATGTTGGGAACGCTGTAGGAGGTTTTTACCGAGAAATTTGAAATCAGTTCATGCACTTTTCATTTATCCAGATTCTGCAAACTATGATCAGCAAGCGTGCGATGGCGATTGCACGTAGGCAAAAGTCTCGTACCAGTAAAAAATATATGTCTCACGCTTCAGACAGTAATAATATAGTTTTAGTACAGAGTAGCGTGCATTTTAGTTTCTACACTCAAAGCTGTTACGGCACTCTGATTTACGCTTCGTCGACGAAAGTTTTAGTGAACCGTGGTTACCGCTCCACCCCAAAAAATTCAAAACACTATATGGCACCGTTTACTTGCAAAAGCTATAAACATATGGTCGACGACGGGAAGGGAGCGTTACTTTTCATAGAAGGGCACTCTGGTGAGAGTGTAAACTGGTTTATGGGGCTTTAACGTCCCAAGGCGACTCAGGCTATGAGGGACGAGATTGTTAACTATAATAAAACAGGACGAAAACACCTGGAAGAAAAAAAAAACACTGTGCACTTAAGAACAACCGATATTTTATCGAGATGTGGTGACGTGGTTGTCTTAGTGATAACGGCGGATTTCAGCGCAAGATGGCCTTTTATGTGATATTCAATGTGAAATTAAAATTATATATTTACATTTCTTTCATATTGCAGCGCTCAGTTATTACAATATCAGGCACGATCTTTTCATTTACACCGTAATTACATAACACGTTTTGGTCAGTTGTAGGCTGTAGGCCCCTTTAGTAATAGTTTAGTTGAAGTATAGAGGAAGTAGTCTCTGGCAGGGCACGTAATGCCATGAGAAACCAACGAATGGTACCTTAGCGTAACTGGATGTATTTCAAGCGGAAGCAAGCCTATCCGGGGGCAGTATAAAGTTAGGTGGGCGGATGATATCCGCATATTTGAGGAGATAAGTTGCTGCAGCTGGCACAGGAGAGGATTAGGTTTGGCTTATGGGGGTTTAACGTCCCTAAGCGACTCGGGCTATGTGGGACGCCGTAGTGAACGCTCTGGAATAATTTCGACCACCTGGGGTTCTTTAGCTTGCACAGAAGGGGCAAGTTTCTGCTTTAAGAAACAATGTTGAGAAAGCTAAACAAGCTTTCTAAGCTGCGCTCCCGCACGTGCGGTGATGGAAGGCATGGCTGCCATATCAGTCACGGGACAACCTTTGTCCCTTGCTCCACCGCAGTCCTGTATGCTTTCCCACTCTCGTGTGGAAAGATGTACATCGGGCAAACAGGGCGCTGCATAAATGAGCGACTCAGGGAGCATGCGCTAAATGTGAGGAACAAAATTGACAAAGGTGCACATTTTGTGTCACACATTATTAACTGCAGCAATTTTGCACCGCGATTCGAAGAGACGCCGATTCTGGGCAGGAGCAGAAACGAACACGCGCGGCTGGCTCTCGAAGCATTCCATATTAAGAAAAAGGCTGAAGGATCTGTTAGCGATACTTCCTTATCACTTTACTGCGCCGAATTGAAGTTTTTGTGCTCACATCGTTGCCAGTAATCTCACATGACTGGAATCTTTTGTTAGCTTGCGCAAGTGTGGAAAAATGTATATCTATGCGTTGGTGTGAGAAGAATAAAATAGTTGTTAGTGTTGCGCCAGTCCTTGTGTTTCTCCCGTCTATGTGGTTCGTCGAATGTTTTGCGCACATCGTTCACCTGTATCACCATGCACCAACTAGGGCCAACAGAAGTGTTACTGAAGAGCTAATTCGTGTAGTGCGCGTGGACAAGGTCAATTGATTGGTAAGCGTCAGTCCTAAATACTTGCACACTTCTTGAATATCGGAGCCCCGTAAAGGTTAATGAAATGTGCTAATACGCTTTTTCTCGTAAAATGATCACAACTTTATTTCTTTGTGCAGTTATTTGACAAAACAAGAAATACTTAATTCAGTCTCGCATTTCATGCAGGAAATGAAAATGAGAGCTTATAAAAATACTGGACATTGCGTGCCTGTAACAAAGGAAACAAAGATGAATTATATGAACATCTGTCATGGTTAAAAATTTGCGCTTCAGCTAAAAAAAATCTTAAAGAAACCCGAAATTTCTGTTAAATGTTCACGAGCGCATTTAGCAATCATTGAAGCATGTTTAATAATGCCTGAAGTTTGTACTTTGCCCGTGCGCTTTCAGCTTTTAATGTGCATATGTGCGATTGCTTTATGATGCAAATTATCTCTGAAGGCTGGATAGTTGCTTGAAGCTCTTTGCATTCCGTTTTCCTGTTTGAAGGATTTACAAAGCTGGCGTTTCGTCGTAGTCTATAAATAGGTCTTGTGTACGAAAGTAGAAGAGCATATTTTAAGCAATGCGCTAGAATTGTGGGCAAGTTTTCTAAATTTTCTTTAGTTTTCGTACCCGAAGGTACGATGCGGAGTCTATCTTAAACTAGAGGAATGCCTTCTATATCAACCTTATGCTTCTTGGCTACAAGTGAGGAGTCCTGTAGGTGAACACAAGTATTTGGGATATTTCTACTGGTAAAAATGTCCTATTGATTTTGAAAGTGCCTGTCGCAAGAGTACTCTCTATGCTTTAGGGCAGCGAACATTTTTGGGGCGTCGTGCGTAAAGGCCTGCTTTGAACACATTCCTTAAAACAGCAGTGCAGCGTCAGTGGAAACACTGGGATTCGCGCCTGAGCATGTGGTGTAAATGCGTGCGAAACGCTCCACTGTACCGCTGTAGGCTCGGCAAAGCGTGTGTTTGTTGCTGCCACCTAGCGGTGCGCGATCGAAGCCGTCGTCTGCTACTGGAGGAGAACAGAGATGCAGTCGGCTTCGGCAGATGGCGCAGGGTGCAATATAAATAATGGAGCAGAGAAATCAGATTACACAGATGAGACCGAGGAGTAGGCACATTGCAGTGCCCAAGAACACTCCTCAGTGCTTCAAGTGCCCTCTGAGTACGACACCTTGCTGACTCACGGCGAAGAACATCCCAGCTTGCTGCATTGCCATGATAATAGTGCTTGACCGAACACGGGCACAACTAAGATTTATGAATCTCAGTAGGCGCTCGACTACTGATCCGGAGTTCCCGGGTTCGAACCCGACCGCGGCGGCTGCGTTTTTATGGAGGAAAAACGCTGAGGCGCCCGTGTGCTGTGCGATGTCAGTGCACGTTAAAGATCCCTCAGGTGGTCGAAATTATTCCGGAGCCCTCCACTACGGCACCTCTTCTTCCTTTCTTCTATCACTCCCTCCTTTATCCCTTCCTTACGGCGCGGTTCAGGTGTTCAACGATATATGAGACAGATACTGCGCCATTTCCTTTCCCCCAAAAAACAATTATTATTATTATTATTATTATTATTATTATTATTATTATTATTATTATTATTATTATTATTATTATTATTATTATTATTATCTCAGTAGGGTAGCCAGTGTTCTCCAACTGCACAGTGAGACCTGGACAACCACGCTAACCACACACAGCAGGGAACGAAGCAAAACCCCGAAAAAAAAGAATAAGAATCAAAGCCGGCATCGTAAAACAGAAAAATGAGGATGCAATAGTCGAGCTCCTACTTAGCCAATCGATGAACACAAGGGTACTGCTTGCCCGAGAATCTTCCCGGCTGGCGGTTCTGCTGGCTGGTTATGGGGCGCATGGAGTCTGAAGGCCCGGGCCCTGACCATTTTCCACAGATTCAGTCGCCTCACCTTGTATACCAAAGGCAGGGCGATACTAAAGGAAAAAAAGGAGAAAGAAAAAGAGGGAAAGCAGAACCTGGATGCCCAATATGACTGAAAAGACCAGTAGCGCTTGGTAGCAGTCCATGCGGGCCTAGAAGATATTTTGAGAGGAGCACAACCTTACAAGATGCCCGAGGAAAATGTTGAATCTGTAGCAAGAAGGCTATTGCCCCACCCCCGAACTTCTGTAGTATATACACTGTGCCAGAGGTGATGGAAACAAAGGGAAATGAGATCTACGTGAGGTGCATAATTCGGAAGTATCTTGTCCAGGAGGTATGTGAAGACTTGGACCTCAGCGCGAAGCGTACTAAAGCAACAAGCCAAGTCCAATAGACAGGCTTAGTCGGTACTTTTTTTTTCAAGGGAACCGGCTGCGCAGGTAGCCTCAGAGTTCGGAATGGGGGCATGCGCTTTTTTAGGAAGGCTCCCGCACAGCCCCAGCAAAGGGAACCAGCCCACCGCACACATTCCCAGCGCACACTTGACCAGAAGTCCTACCACAGGGAACAGATACCAGGATCAGAGCAATCTGCACAACACCTGTTGAAGACACTGTCGAAGCTGCTGGTGCTAATGGATTCAGATTTATAGAGCACTCAAACCAAAGGAGGCAGTGATTGAAGGAACGAAGCGGCTCAGCAAACAAGGCTGGTGCACCAAAATCAAGATGAGGGGGCACGTGGTTCATTGGAACATGACATGCCCCATTTGATGACTCCGCAGCTCCAGCGTGCCCTAAACCAGGTCGGCAGCCAGGTATGCAATCACATGCAAAAGCAGTGGCTAATGATGCCGAAGCGACAGGTATGCCTAAAGTAAAACGCGTGCGAAGGGCCGGCGTGCGTCCCATAGAAGCCTGAGGATGGGGCTTTTAAACATGAACGGGGCGCGTAGGATCCAAATTGGTGGTACTATACCGGACGCTGGATGAAGAATGCCCATATGCGCGCCGTCGTCGAGACCCACTTTTGGGACATACAAGAGCCTCCTCTCCACCCGGAGTGGTGTTTGTCCCGCAAGAAGAGGTCAGGACAGGACAGCAAAGGTGGGCTGCTGTGGGTTGCTGTGCTGCCGACGGCACAACTGGCGAAAAGCAGATGGAGTATGCAGAGATCACCTGCGGACTGCGGCGCCGCCGCGGTTGCTCAGTGGTTATGGCACTCGGCTGCTGTCCCAAAAGATGCGGATTGGATCCTGGCCACGGCGATCGAGTTTCGATGGAGGTGGAATTCTAGAGGCCCGTGTACTGTGCGATGTCAGTGCACGTTAAAGAACTTCAGTTGGTCGAAATTTCCGGAGCCCTTCACTACGAAGTCCCTCATATTGTGAGTCGCTTTGGGACGTTAAACGCCCATAATCCAAACCAAGCCTGCGGGCAACGAGTCATGTTTTTGGTGCTCCCACAACAACACGCATGGAGTACTTCTCCTCCCGAAATGCCCTGTCCGAAGAGACTTGGAGTCTCATGGAATGCCTAAGCCAAGACGCCCATTGAGTGGCAGTTTTGAATGAGGTCGTTATCCTTGGAGATTTTAACGGCCACTTATTGGAACTCGATGGCTATAAGGACACAAGCGGCGAAATTATAGTGTTGGTGGCGACCAACTGCGCCTCAAAATTGGGAACTTGTACCCACGTTGAGACGGCCAATTCACATTGTGTGGGAAATAATGCAACGTACATAGATAATGCTCTGATATCTGCCCGCCTTCAGCGAGGCCCTCAGTATAGGGTTTGTGTAGCCTGGGCAGTTGTCACGAACATTTTAGATTAAAGTTCATACGCCGCAAGCATCGTCGGTTGAGGAACAAATTTAGTAAGAAAACATCAGGAGGCTATACCATCTGCCCTACACATCTACCCTCCTAAGTTACAGTAAGAAAATTGGTCTATGACTTCCAACGCGAGCGATGGAGGTCGTCAATACACAGCTCCAACGCCGGCTCATCCAGCGTTTTATTTTTCCAGTGAAGATTTTCTGAGGATTGTACTTTCTGTTTCAAGGTTACGTTACTATCGGTTTCTTCCCTTTGAGCGCAGCCATGCGAATGCAAACAAAGCTATACAACTTTCCATGAAACGTCGCAATTAAAGGAAAATTTGTCCCGGCTCGGAACGAATCTTTTTAAAATATCTGCATTCAGGTAGATGCTAGTGAGTAATGAAGCATAGCCTTAACTGATATATACTCCACACACAGAGAAACATTTCACTAAAAAGGGTAGAAACAAGTTGCCAACTAACTATTCCTTTATTCACGGCATTGTTTAAGACGAACATTTGTTCTTCGTTAGGACGCTTCAAATCACGAGTACCGCTTCACCAAGCTGAGTACAGCCAGTAGTTAGCTGGTGGGTGCTACCTGCACAGTGTCTCAATCCCAACGCCGCGCCGGTCTCACAGCCACGAGTTTGGGAGCAGGCACAGACACGCAGTGCTTGCAAAAAACCGTTTATCTAAGAGACCTATTCCTGTGCCCTACATGTAACACAATAACCAGGCCGGAAACAGCGAAATCGCACTCAGTGTCAATCGAGCGACAGGCCTTGGCATAGATTACCATGACCGGTGAACACGAGCGGAGGCTCACGTTCCGGCATTTTCTGCGGCGGTCGGTACGATCAGCTGCACGAGTGGATATAGTGCGCCTGATCGTGGCGACACGACTGGCGTGACACCCTGGCCGCAGTTGAAGGGCACGGCAGAAAACGAAAGCGCACAGATTTGAATCAGTGTTGCAATACCTGCGCATTTATCTCGTCATCCAAGAATTTTGGGTGTACGCGAAAGGCATGAGCGGATAGAGTGATAATTATGCAGCTAATGAATTAGGAAAGACAGCAACTATCGGTGCATTTGAGCCAGAGTTTCCCGTCACAAGAAGTGGACCAGTGAATAAAACATGAGTGAATTGCAATACATTGTAACGCATCCGACCGGCGTGGGTTAACTCTACGCTTCCGCCGAAGAGGCGAGATATAAGAGCGCTCGCGGTTCGCGAGGAACGTCTGCCGAACTACTGCTCGGACTATACCTCAATGTTGCATGACTGCCCTTTGACATTCTGCTGCCCTTATGAACCTAGCCCCTTGCAAAGCAAATACTCTCCTTCATCTTTTTCTCCCCTCACCTCTTTCCCCCCGTGCAGGGTAGCAAACAGGTTATTCTTGTGGTTAACCTCCCAGCCTTTCCTCCTCCTCCTCCTCGGCCTACGGAGCACATAAATGCAGAAAAGAGGTTCCCCAAGCGTAAAACCACCGAGCGACATAAAAAAAAAAATTCGTGGTCTAATCTGAGCTACGCCTAGATTACCCCACGGCAGGAATGCATGCGTGGTGTTCAACTTTTGATTGCATGCATATTATTACAGCATATACATAAGGAACAGTATAAGAAAAGTTGTCACTAACGAAACCTTTATGCACTTGGTTCGTGGCGTATACGTCACTTCTATGGCGTCTATAACATGTCTGCCCACAATCATGGCTTGTTATCGGCGGCCCAACCAATTTATTTGATTTTAATTTCATTTACTGCCCAGTTGTGTCATCGGTTCCAGGTGAGGTCGGCCTCGCGGATGCTAGGAATGACCCGTACAAAAATCGGCATTGTGTTTAAATTAATCAAAGGGTATAAAGCTATTGGTTTGGGTGAAAAAGTAGTAAAATATATGGCACATATTCTAAGCTTCCTGAAAAGTGACAGGTACTCTCCAAGCACCCAAGAAACCGACAGTATATGTGCAATTTTTTCTGAAACTTTGGAATAACAGTTTACTGCTAGAATCATTTAATGTTGCATCAAACACCCAGTGCGGGCACTCTAGAAGGAATCAACAAGATCGTGAAGACGGCACTTAAACACATCATAAACATATACACCCATACATTCACCTCTCACAAACCTCCGTGCTCATACTTACATAGTTTGCAGACTAGTGGTGAGTTTTTAATATAAATAGACATCGAAAATAATTTCGGCGTCATTGATGCAATCGGTGTTTGGCACAAGCCAAGTGGTATAAGTGCATAGTTCTGCTATTTGAAGTCGGTCTTTACTGAACGAACAGCGATAAAAAGAACCATAATTGAGTTCTTGAATTCAATGCTTTATGTAGACCTCTATCCATGGAACGTTTTCCTTTCGTTATTAGAATATTTTAATCCTCCAAATCAATATTTCATCAGCACTGCCGAAAAGTTATTCCTCGAACATCAATGACCAGCTTTTCATTGAGGATTGCGTAAGAATTAAGCTGCAGGGAAATTATTGCCAAGCGATATTAGTAAGGTTAAATTGACTGGTAGGGAATAGACTTAGCGTTGATTCACAACAAAATGAGACTCAACTGGTTTGTTGTCAGTTGGCTTCCTCTTTCCTCTTGTCTCGATCAGCAGACAACTTTTATCTACTTTTAAAGAACAGCTCGGTAAACATGAGTTTACTTTGAATTATTACTCAGTCTATTAACAATCAGTAGGCGGTCGAATAAAACTAAATGGTGCATTTATGTTAGGGCCGAGGATGCTAGCGTTGGCACAAGCATATTTATAGACATTTTGTGCATGCTACGAACCAACCAGACGCACAAAAACTATCATAATCGAAGAGAGAAACGGCGGTACTACAAATTGGACCTTGTGCAAGCGCGGACAACAGCACGGGCAAGGTAGGCTATGAACTTTTGCTCGAACGCGAGAACTCACCACCAAGGAAGACGCTTTGCGTGTTCCAAAAGCATAAAGAGACCCAATGTTTTCAAGCAGTCTCTCTTTGGTTTTCTCGCGAGGGTACTGTGCATTATTCACAAGCGAATAAAAACTGGAGGGGACTCTGCCTTAAGGGTATGATACGACAGCGTGATGGGTTAATTTTTATATATGCAGAAGGGTATTCTGTACGTTAAATTCGTAGATCCCTGGGGGTCGGTACATCTTCTGTCGCAGTGGTGCAACGGTTAAGCGATGCGCCACTGCCCTACGATGGCAGGTGCTCCCAGCGGTGGGCCTTGTGTGGCCCAGGTTGCTCAGTCCGACCAACCTATCATTAATTTAACTGCCACCTGGAACGCTGAGCAGTTTCCTCACGATCCGGTGGGCAGGTTGCGGTGACGCCGCAAGGTCAAGTGACCTAGGTGGCCCACCTGCCTCCCAGGTGGCTCTCTGGGGACCACTTGCCAGAGCCATGCTCGTGATTTTTCGCGCATAACACCGACGGCGGATTTTCTAGTTAACGGAGCCTTTAACGATACCGTGTCAAAATTGATATTGTACGCTGTTTCTTTATATAGGCATTTGCTTTTCTGATTTTGCTTCTGCGCGCATGAAATTAGCGCCAGTTTTTAGCAACGCTGTTGCTGCTAAAGTAGCACTAATTGCAAGCTAGCTATCTTCTGCGAGCAGCGTACCAGTTGAAAGAGAGGGGGTATTGGCGGTATCCCTTGCTGCAGCAGTCACTTCGGCGGACGTGTTTACTGTGACGCGCCTATTATTTGTCTCCGCTTTCGCATAAATTTCTGTCAGCTCCTTTCTGTCTATGCTCGGCAGTGATAGCGCTCCAGTTGTAGATATTCATTTTCTCGCGTTGTCGACGGAAGAATACAAGGACAAAAAAAGAGGTGAAAATGTTCCTGTTGAATGCATTATTGCACAAATTTCAATTTCTCATTCCGGACAAAGAAATGACAAGGAGAGTTATACCGGCATGCCTGCTTTAGCTGCCTTGGCATTTTATGGGGTTAAAAAGTGGGGCCACACTAGTATTTTCCTCCGAAGCGGAGTTATTACTGGATTGAGGACTGCGGGGTTTTTACGTCCCGAAGTGACTCAGGCTATGAGGGACGCCGTGGTGGATTAATTTAGGACAACTAGGTTTCTAGAACGTGCGATGACATCGCGCAGTACACGGGCGTCTTTTGCATTTCGCCTCCAACAAAATACGGCTGCCGTGACCTTGAGATCAGCAGCCGAGAGCCAAATTTCCCGCCATCGCCATTGGTCAGAAGGTGAACACGAAAGTTCCGGGTCACTATGTCAATGGCGATACCGCTTTACTCCGAAGGAACTCCTGAATAACGCTGCCGATGTAAAACTTACAGGAGAAATGCGAGTGCGTTGCTCCAATCGCCGAAGGATAATTGACGTACACCTACTGGTTGCTGGCTTCGTTTCAAAGACAGCTTAAAACTACTCAGCACTTGCAGCTGACACAGCATAATGAAATTTTAGAAGCCTGTGAATAATTTTTATCGCGCATGGTGTGACAGACCAGAATTTCTAGCTTGCCTTTCACGCTAGCTCTTTGCGCGAGGCAAATGAAGTCGCACTGGCCATCGCGGACCCCCGCCGCAAAACTATTCCAAGCGACTCTAAGAGCTCCAATACACTGTAGCGCAGCAAAAGACGAGGACACAAGAGACGAGAGACGAACACCACGAGCGCTAACTTCCAACAAATTTTATTCTCCTGAAGCATCACATTTATACACCAGAAAACAGTAATCACACGTGCGAACAGTGTCGATTTCTTAGAAAAACGAGCTCTTTATCTGAGAGGAGAATGGAAGGTGTGCTAACACACGAGCATCCTGACCTATTTATCTTTTCGGCTTCAATGATTTCGCGCGTTAACCTTTCTCTACTTTTTCCTATCACAAGACTTTATCAAAGAAAGGCTTACAGGATTTTGACTTGCATGCGAGAATGTGGTCAACTAGCGATCCGCCTTGCCCGTTACTGACGTTGCGAGCGTGTTCCATTAGGTGCTCATTCAGACATCTCCCCGTCTGGCCGATATAGTGTCTCCCGCATGACAAGGGAATTTGATATACAACACCTTCATCGCACGTGACGTAGGGCTTCTGGTGCCTAGTTGCGCATCCGCGCGCTTTGTTGGTGTTGGTTTTTCCCAGTTTGCACAACGTTGCAAGTTTTTTCGGCGCCGAGAACTCGACGGTCGCATTCGCTCGTTGACCAATTCTTTTTAAATTGTGGGAAATCTTGTGTAGATACGGTAATACAACAAGGTTCTTCCGTTCATGAGGAACTGGGTTTGGATTACATTGATTGTCTGGTTTCATTCTCTTAACAAGTTTTTCCGCAACAGAAACTTGGACATGGGAGGGGTATCCGGCATTAGTAAGCCTCTTGGACTGCTCTTGAAAACTATCGGTCATCATGTGCGGACAAGATTTCTGGAGAGCATTTCGAAAACATAAATTGACAATACCTCTTTTTATCAGTTTTGAATGAGCGGAGTGATATGGCAGCATCGGCTTGTTGCTTCGCGGCTGGTAGACCCAGCATAAGTGATGAGCGTGAAAGGTGAAGTTAATATCTAAAAATCTAATGGAGTTATCGATGGGCAATTCGCATGTTAAAACAAGCGGTTTAAAATGTTCTGTCATGGTAGTTAAAATGCTATGAGCCTTTGACTCAAGTGAGCCTTGGACACACTTAACAAGAATAAAAAAGTCATCAACAAATCTAAAGACCTTGATTACGTCCAAGCTGTCAAGGTGGCTGGAAACAGCGTTGTCAAGTTTTGTTAAAAACAGATTACTCAGAATTGGCGCTACGCACGACCCGATGCATATCCCTTCTTTCTGAAGGTAGGGTTTTCCTTCCCAGTTAATGAACGTTGACTGCAAGTAAATAGCTAAAATTTCTAAAAAACTGCTCGCCGACACACCCGCCGCATTCTGGAAAGCAGCACATCCGAACTCATCTATGCACTCCTCTACACAGCACAGCACCTTGTCTTTCGGCAGCGTGTAATATAGATCCTGAACATCCACTGAAAATGCAACCATGCTGTTATCAGAGCGCGACCGGACAGAGTCTAAAATTTCGTCAGATTTCTTAACCATAAAGGGGTCGTCAAGCGGTAAAAGGTTAAGTTTGCTTTGTAAGTACATTGAAACCGTTTTTTGCCACGTGCCAGTTTCAGAGATGATCACCCTGAATGGTTTTTCCGGTTTATGGGTTTTTGCACTGAAAAACACGTCTAAAAAATCTTTTCGTGCATCGCCTATTTCTTTAGCCAGCTTGGTAAGGTTTAACTTGTTGCATAGCTTCTTCGCTTTAGCTTTTACTTTTGACATCATTACTTTGTTGCGGCAGTTAAATACAGACGACACGGCTTCGTCAGCCTTGGACTTGTAAAGTTCACAGGATAGAATCGCAAAGCCACCTTCTTTGTCAGCAGGCAGCACGACCAGGTCCTGTTCCTTGATGAAGGACTCGACGCGCTTGAGGGGTAGCTTGGAAGATCCTGGCTTTGAGCACTGCAAAACGTCGACTCCTTCTGAAATGCAGCGGTCGTGTTCCAGTTGCGTTGCACGCTGCGATACTTGGCGTACCATCGCAAGTAGTTGAGCAGCTGACGGCTTGGGCTCCACAGCAAACTTTGGTCCTAACGATAGAACCCTTGACACGTCATCCGGTAGATCCAGGGCCTCCAGGGTGTGGACGGTGCTCCGGGCTGTTTTCGTCCTGCTCGCAAGGTCGGCCCGTAGTTGTGGCAGATGTTGAGCCCACAAGCATTCGGTAGCTTGAGCAGTGATACGCTGGTATTCCCGAAGAGTTCGCCAGGCTGCCTGACTTTCGCCAATCGAGAGAAGCTGAGCCTCGAGGCACTGCCTGTGAAGCCGGGCTTGCCTGTACCACTCGGATTTGGCAAGCTTGCATGCCCTCATGCCGGAGGCCCTGGATCTACCCTGGAGGCCCTGGATCTACCGGATGACGTGTCAAGGGTTCTATCGTTAGGACTAAAGTTTGCTGTGGAGCCCAAGCCGTCAGCTGCTCAACTACTTGCGATGGTACGCCAAGTATCGCAGCGTGCAACGCAACTGGAACACGACCGCTGCATTTCAGAAGGAGTCGACGTTTTGCAGTGCTCAAAGCCAGGATCTTCCAAGCTACCCCTCAAGCGCGTCGAGTCCTTCATCAAGGAACAGGACCTGGTCGTGCTGCCTGCTGACAAAGAAGGTGGCTTTGCGATTCTATCCTGTGAACTTTACAAGTCCAAGGCTGACGAAGCCGTGTCGTCTGTATTTAACTGCCGCAACAAAGTAATGATGTCAAAAGTAAAAGCTAAAGCGAAGAAGCTATGCAACAAGTTAAACCTTACCAAGCTGGCTAAAGAAATAGGCGATGCACGAAAAGATTTTTAGACGTGTTTTTCAGTGCAAAAACCCATAAACCGGAAAAACCATTCAGGGTGACCATCTCTGAAACTGGCACATGGCAAAAAACGGTTTCAATGTACTTACAAAGCAAACTTGACCTTTTACCGCTTGACGACCCCTTTATGGTTAAGAAATCTGACGAAATTTTAGACTTTGTTCGGTCGCGCTCTGATAACAGCATGGTTGCATTTTCAGTGGATGTTCAGGATCTATATTACTCGCTGCCGAAAGACAAGGTGCTGTGCTGTGTAGAGGAGTGCATAGATGAGTTCGGATGTGTTGCTTTCCAGAATGCGGCGGGTGTGTCGGCGAGCAGTTTTTTAGAAATTTTTGCTATTTACTTGCAGTCAACGTTGATTAACTGGGAAGAAAAACCCTACCTTCAGAAATAAGGGATATGCATCGGGTCGTGCGTAGCGCCAATTCTGAGTAATCTGTTTTTAACAAAACTTGACAAGGCTGTTTCCAGCCACCTTGACAGCTTGGACGTAATCAAGGTCTTTATATTTGTTGATGACTTTTTTATTCTTGTTAAGTGTGACCAGGCTCACTTGAGTCAAAGGCTCATAGCATTTTAACTACCATGACAGAACATTTTAAACCGCTTGTTTTAACATGCGAATTGCCCATCGATAACTCCATTAGATTTTTAGATATTAACTTCACCTTTCACGCTCATCACATATGCTGGGCCTACCAGCCGCGAAGCAACAAGCCGATGCTGCCATATCACTTCGCTCATTCAAAACTGATAAAAAGAGGTATTGTCAATTTATGTTTTCCAAATGCTCTCCAGAAATCTTGTCCGCACATGATGACCGATAGTTTTCAAGAGCAGTCCAAGAGGCTTACTAATGCCGGATACCCCTCCCATGTTCAAGTTTCTGTTGCGGAAAAACTTGTTAAGAGAATGAAACCAGACAATCAATGTAATCCAAACCCAGTTCCTCATGAACGGAAAAACCTTGTTGTATTACCGTATCTACACAAGATTTCCCACAATTTAAAAAGAATTGGTCAACGAGCGAATGCGACCGTCGTGTTCTCGGCGCCGAAAAAACTTGCAACGTTGTGCAAACTGGGAAAAACCAACACCAACAAAGCGCGCGGATGCGCAACTAGGCACCAGAAGCCCTACGTCACGTGCGATGAAGGTGTTGTATATCAAATTCCCTTGTCATGCGGGAAACACTATATCGGCCAGACGGGGAGATGTCTGAACGAGCGCCTAATGGAACACGCTCGCAACGTCAGAAACGGGCAAGGCGGATCGCTAGTTGACCACATTCTCGCATGCAAGTCAAAATCCTGTAAGCCTTTCTTTGATAAAAGTCTTGTGATAGGAAAAAGTAGAGAAAGGTTAACGCACGAAATAATTGAAGCCGAAAAGATAAATAGGTCAGGATGCTCGTGTGTTAGCACACCTTCCATTCTCCTCTCAGATAAAGAGCTCGTTTTTCTAAGAAATCGATACTGTTCGCACGTGTGATTACTGTTTTCTGGTGTATAAATGTGATGCTTCAGGAGAATAAAATTTGTTGGAAGTTAGCGCTCGTGGTGTTCGTCTCTCGTCTCTTGTGTCCTCGTCTTTTGCTGCGCTACAGTGTATTGGAACTATGTACCAACAAGCCCAAAAAGCCACGCTACTCTAAGAGCGCCGTTCAAAATTTTGCCAAAAACTCGGTAAGCGCGCTCGCGATGTGAATTCTGCGCAACCAAACTTTCGATCACAACATCAATCTCGTATGGGTTCCAACTCCGGAAACAAGGGAGTCGACCGTCTAGCTCGAGGATTAACCAACCGGGGGACGGGAGACCTCTCGGGAGCGGACGCCCCCGCCGAGGCTCCCCGCTCATATGCGGAGATTAAAAACTTTTATCGTGAGCTAAGATGCACGCATCCCGCCCCTCATCCCGACCTGGACAATGCGCAAGCCATGGAACTTAGACGCCTACAAATAGAGGCGATTCTTAGCCCCTACGGTTATGTTTAATCACAAACGATGAATACGACCCTGCATCGGTGACGGTACGCAAGCCACCCAAGCAAACACCCTCCCAGCAAACACCCTCCGACGACACTCTTGCCAGCTCCCTCGGCGGAGGAATGGGACAAGCTCCTGGCCAGCTCAAGAAAAACAACGCAGCTGGCCCTCATCACGCGAGCCCAAGAGGTCGCCTCCTTGACTCGCCCCAGCCCAAACTAACCCCTTCCCTTTTGAGGCAGTAAAGTTGTAACCGTCACTACCACCAAGTTTACGAATGTACGAATCTGTGTTGGTTAATTTAAGCGCCTTTGAATGCCTCTGGCGTTAAGTCGATTATCTCCAACCAAAAGGTCAAAGGCGCCCGTATGCTGTGCGATGTGAATGCAGGTTGAAGATCCTCACGTGGTCGAAATTATAATGCATTGATAGTTTTTAGGAAAGGAAATGACACAGTAACTGTCTTACATCTCGGTGGACACTACAACAACGTCGTAAGGGAAGGGACAAAGGAGAAAGTGAAAGAAGAAAGGAAGGAAGAGGTGCCGTAGTGGAGGGCTCCGGAATAATTTCGACCACCTGGGGATCTTTAACGTGCACTGACTGCGCACAGCACACGCGCGCATTTTGCCTCCGCGGCTGGGTTCGAACCAGGGTACTCCGGCTCAGTAGACGAGCGCCTTAACCACTGAGCCACCGCGGCGAGTACTGCTTAGTACGGAATGAAGAGCTTTTACGCAGCCGGTACCGTTTGTTTTTTATTTCTCACATTGCCCCATACAGGGCAGCTCGCTGGCGATTTCATGTGCTCAGTTATTAGAGAGCCTAGAGTTAGCGAAGAAGAATTGCGGCCAAAATGCCTTAATGAGGAAGAATGGTTGGCTCAGCGTACTTCCCGCATTCGCCTGTTCCCACCCTAGTCGGCAACGCTGGCTTATTAAACAGGAGCCCTGCGCTACGGCGTGTCCATTAGCCCAACTGTGCAGCTTTGGGAAACTAAAATAACTCAGAGGAGAAATAAAAGTCTGCCCGTATCGATAGGGCACCGCGTTCTAATCAAAAAGCGACGGCTGTAATCGAAAACGGAGCTCCTGGGAAAGACCGAAAAAGCGAAATACGGGTGTCGCCACCAACAGCCGATTTTTAAAATAGAATTCGTGCTTTGACACAGATTTTGACACTGATTCCAGACGCCACCCTACACAGTCATTTAGCCGAAAATGGTGGTAGCCTGTCCCTTTCGGTAAGTCATCATCATCATCATTATCATCCGGCCTACACTCATTGCAGGGCAAAGGCCTCTCCCATGCCTCTTCAATTAACCCATTGCAGGGCAAAGGCCTCTCCCATGCCTCTTCAATTAACCCAGTCGTTTGCCACCTGCGCCCGCCGTATGGCCGCAAACTTCCCTATCTCATCCGCCCACCTAACCTTCTGCCGCCCCCTGCTACGCTTACTTTCTCTTGGAATCCACTCCGTCGCCCTTAAGGACCAGCGGTTATCTTGCCTTCGCATTACATGCCCTGCCCAAGCCCATTTCTTCCTCTTGATTTCGACTAGGATGTCATTAATCCGCGTTTGTTCCCTCACCCACTCTGCTCACTTCCGGTCTCTTAATCTTACACCTATCGTTTTTTTTTTCGTGGCTCGCTGCGTTGCCCTCGATTTAAGCTGAACCGTTTTCGCTAGTCTCCACGTTTCTGCCCCACAGATGAGTGCCAGTAGTATAAGGCTGTTGTACACTTTTCTGTTGAGGGATGCTGGTAAACTGCCATCCATGATCTGAGAGAACCTGCCATATGCGCTCCACCCTCTTCTTATCCTTCTAGTTATTTCTCTCTCATGATCCGGATCAGCTGTCGGATCGGCGCGACACCTTTCCTGTTGGAAGCACCTTTGAACGGATCTCTCATTTTTTAAATAGTTTCCGTCACGCCGGTTTTGGAATCCGATTTTTCTCGGCGATTAATGAGTCTTTTGCTGCTGGGCAAACGGCAACGCAGCCGTAAAGAGAATCGATTTTTACTGGGAACAATAGTTTGATGCACTTGTTCTCAGTATCCCTTTAAGCTTCCACGAGACCAACAACGTACGCGCAAATTGCGGTGAAATGTTGAAGTAACATTTCATTTCCAGAACTACCAAATGGGAGAGCAAGTACCCTCTGCCAGCACTCCGGAAGGAGCATGTAACAAGCTCTTGATTACGCCGCAGAACTAACATGTTACACCAAACATTCAATTGGCTCGAACTCCGTGCTATATACTGGCCTTAATGGATGTACCAACCAGTTTTAGGGGTGAGTTGTTAATAAAGCCAGATTTCTGAAAAAAATTGTCGCCTTGCACAAAGTGTGTCGTTGGCACAAACTAAGAGGTTTAAGTGCAAAGTACTTGTCTGCTCTGAAACCGGGAAAAGAGGCTATATTTCAGCCCATAAAGTCGATTCACATTCAAGGTAAAACAGCGCGAAAAAACGCGGACACCGGTAGAACACAAACACAGCAGAAAAGTTTAAAACAGGCGACAGAAATAGACGAAAAAAATTGGAGGACGCCTAAGTCACCCAAGAGATGGCGTTGCCAGTCCGCCTAGCCTTGTGGCCTACCTCGCCTTTACGAGTGGAAAGCGACGGCGTGCATGCTGCAGCGCTGCAAGGAAGTCGACGGAACGCCATCGCCCGCTGGAAACACATTTGATTTCATCGCATTTCTCATTTTTTTAAAGCTTGCAATTGTTTATTTGATCAATTATACGCTCTAATTTTTCTTCCTTGCCATCATCAAACATTGGCTTTTTCATACTGAGCATTTTGACACCTTTGAACACCCCTTTTGCAATTTTTTCACTTTTTCATTTCTTTAATTTAGCAAGTAATGAATAATTACAATGATTTCATTGAATCGTGATCGCCTATCACACACACCAATCAATCATCAGTCACTACAACAAAAATTACCACGGTGGAATTTTTTTTTTTTACGCAGCCCCCAATTATTTCGGACACGCAGTGCCGACTACTACTACGGAGACGGGTTTTAGAATAAACGAGATGTATGCGCTGTCGCGTAAAAAAGTCCGAGTTGCGAGTCAACGCTGCGTTTGTCTTTTTCTCTCGGTGTCGGCTCCTGTTCAGCGGAGAACTCGGCGGCGAGGGAGGCGGTCCTGCTCGGCTGTCAGGACCTCAACACCCAAAGGGTTCAACGGACGCGGGTGGCATTGCTTGCCAATCGGGCCTCGGAATAGGGGCTCCACCGAGTATTGTGATTAACACATCTTTTGGGCCCTATGCTAATCACCTATCTGTAACCATTTAATGATTGATAAATGTTTTTCACCGCCCCCACCACCTCCGGCGACGTGCGAGAAAATCAGGATTGATCGAAAAGATAGCCAGATCACACGTGAAATGCAAATGAAATGCAATTAAAACATCACATGAACTCTGAATATAAGGTCTCAACACGACTCCGTCGTCATTACGACATGCAAGAATGCAAAATACACCAATTGCACTGAAAATAAAATTTGTGTCAGATAGGAATTGAACCCGGGTCACTTCGATTCGGAGTCAGTCATGCTATCCTTAGGCCACAGATGTTCGTTTGACTTGGTTCAAGAGACGCCTTGCTCGTTTTGTACGACAACGTCCGTGTCTGCGAAGTAATGCGCAAACAGGACTCCTGGCTACTGAAGAGAGCCATAACGCTATAGGGTCATACCCATAAGGCGGAGCTTATGTGTTCCTCGAATTTTTAATCATATATTGGGCTTTGAGCGACCAATTTTTGTGCGATTTTCTTGTATGAGAAAGCTCGAAGCAGACAGAGAATCTTTTTTTTTTCATTGCGAGAATGTGCCCTTCGGCATGAGAGAGGTATATGTACATGTGCAGGTCGGTGTCGGCTATGAATGCCAACAATGCCCAGTATTGGGGCCCATGGGTTCGAGTGTTCGGTGGTCGGTAGGGGGGGTAACCGTGAATGGCGCGGTGTCGCTTGTGTGGCTTCCGAAGTCCAGGGCAAATCAGCAGAAAATGCAGAGAGAGAATCTACTCATATGAAGTTCTCAATTTTCGGGCTGATGCAGCATATCCGGAGAACGAAGGAGGGCTACGACACTAAGGACGACGCTAAGCATCTTTGCCCACACGTTCACATGACGAACCTCGTAATGTGCTTTCTGTTTCCTCTGATCCATTTCACTCCGGAGAGCACGGAAAATTACGGGACGCTCGAGTGACACAGTTACTCTGAATAAGGCAGAAGTTATGTCTGTTCTTTGAAACTTTGTAGCGTGCGAAGCGAACTTCAGTTGCTTTATTCTGGCCGATCAAACAGACGCTTGAGGCAGGCGCCGAGGTTTCGCTCCTCTGCTAATGTATGGAAGTCCACAAAAATGCTCTCTTTTTACTCTTTTGGTTTCGGGAGCACAGCTCAAGTACGTACATAGACGTTTTCTTCGAGCTTCAGGCGAAAATGAATTCCACTTCTCTGAGCTAAATAGTTGGTCACTCTGCTTTTCATTTGAAATTTGCATGCAAGTTAGAATCTTACCGTGCTATTGGAATGGCACGCTTTTGTTGTATTCGCCATGTTCTGAATTACAGGCAATGCAGATTTTTAGATAATCTGGGAAATAAAGCTGTGTGACTTTGCAGAGTTCCTAGCGACCTTTAACTTCTTGCTAGGATCGGCGTTGAGAGATGTGTTGAAGCTTTCGGAAGTGAAAGCAGAGGAAAAGTTACGCTACTTTACTTCCCCTGTGCTGCTGCGATGACGCTAAGCTTAGCGGCTCGCTGTGAACGCTGAAAGTGAAGGGCAGCAGCGTTTTTCTCTTTATTTTTTGCGCAAAGAGATGCTAGGCATACAGTGTGGGTGAATGAGATCTGACAGCGGTCCCCTGCGTTCAACCTAAGATAACATCCTTAAGGAATATCGCATATAAGCTTCTCTTTTTGAGAATACTACAACATGCGAATGAGCTGCAGGCGTTCCTTCTTGCACTGTTCGTAGCGCGACCGAAAAGTAGCCATGTGTATTAAAAGCCACCAACGAACTCATCAGATTTCTATGCAATCATGCAATGCTAGCCGCGAAGCTTATCCTTCGTTGAACTTGTCCCATTCTACGGCCGCTGCCCACCATTTTCGCCCCCTTTCTGACCACAAGAAATTTATAGATGCTTATGCCGCTTCCTTGCCTTGCCTTCAGGCGCAACCGATGCACCATAACTTGTCGGCATAACGCGAATTATGCTCAAAAACACTCAAGCGCGGCACACCCACTGCAGAAGGGCGCGGCTATTGCCTGCACAACGAAAGTCATTGCTGACGCCAGCGCCGCCGCATCTACGCGACATCACGGCCTGACGCTTCTTTATACATATCCGGGTTGTAATGGAAGCTGATATTGTAGAGAAAGCAAGAGTTTGATTCAGATTTGCATCTAAGCTGCCAGCCCACATGGCTTGCTCGAAACCTGTTTTTCTCAAGCTCCCACGCTCCCCCTGCAGTCCTTGTTTTCTAAAAACACTTGTCAGGTTCTGTGCGTGTCGCACGCGCTCCTGTTATCCTGCCCGCATGCATTCTCGCGTGCATTACGGTTCTAAGATCCGCGCTTTTCTTAGCACTAAACACGGTGTAAGGATAATTCTTGTACCGTGGCACCAACCAAGATGATTCTGGAGAGAGAAAAACTGCGCGCCCGGAACTCCAAGAAAAACAATAAGGCCCATTCAACGCAGGCACACCTTTAGAGGCTGGATCTCTCATGATGTAGGTATAAATGGCACAAGGCCCAGCGCCCATGCACACTAAGCAACGCCGTCAGTTGGAAAGCACAGGGCCGCTGATACCTCCGACATCGTGGAGCATAACGTTCTCTGTAGCCAGGCCGGGTTAGCGCGGTTGTCCGGCAACGCCAGTCAACGGATGCGGGCAGTACTCCTCCTCCTCCTCGTTGCTGTCAGCTCCAAAGTTCAAGCGGCCAGCCCCTCTCCCGAGAGTCCAGAGCGGCGCCAAATGGATAGACCCGACATATTTGGGAACTGGATAGAGCCAATTCTGGCGACGCTGTTCGATGCAGGTCGCGGACGCATTTCTTTTTTTCTTACATGCATTATGGTGTAACACCGTCTCGTGGTTGTTTGGTTTACTGCTGTCGCGGTGTTGCATTTTCCATGGCGTTGCGTAGCACAGAGGAGAAAAGAGAGGCAGCTTCCGGTCGGCGCGGCTTGCCTCACAGCGGCGTCCGTGCACGAGGAAGGAAAAGCTTCCTTTCCGGCGGGCGATCGAGAGCGCGCTGTTTTTTTCCTCGTTCGTCGGTGGCCTGCGGAACAAGCAGCGCGTGGTCGTGTTCCGTTTCTGCTGCCGTGGCCGTCTACGACACTGGTTTCATGGCGAAGGCAGCCGAGAGGAGCTACGCACAGTTGGGGGCCCGGAGCGCTGCGTCAGAACTTTCCGCTCTTCACGTGTCGCCACCGGAACGCCTGCTCATTGAATTGTACCTGTAGGCATGAGCGCTCGCTCGGCATTTCCGGGAATGGTGGCTTTATTCGCCACAACGTCTGCGCGTCATTCCAGCTGCACTACGTACACGTTGCCTCCTTCCTAACGACCTGTTCGTGCGTGTGATAGACGAAAAGTGTGACGGTTCAATGGTTCTCGTTTGGATGTTGTACTAGATATGAATGAGCCGGATTTACCGAAATGCCAACAGTGCCGAACCTAGTTCACGCAAAGAAATGTTTTCACTCTGTCAAGTTTCGATGGAAGCGCAAGAAAATTAGTAGAGTGGACACTGTTAAAATGTTAGATCCGCGGTATGACCCAAAAATTCGTAGCCTGTTTGCAGGAAGGGCAGATATACTCGCAGACACCACAGCGGCAGTTCGTTGCAGAGGGGACCGCCCTAAAGGTGCAGAAATAAAACAGCAGTACTTAGAGTTGTAATCAAACTTTCATTGCAGTGGCTCTCTGTACTGTGCCAGAAAAGGGCTGCATTTCGCCTCACGTGTTCACGACGCAAATGCGCCAAAGTTTTCCATCTATTCATCACTGTCTTTGGGGAACGCCGAGGGAGCCAAGCGGAGCAGACGCGCTTCACACGGGCTCTGCGAACTTTTTGCTTTATTCTCCGAATTACCCTTCCTAATGGTGCCCTAAATTCCTACCTCAGCCTTTCGTGAACATCCAAGGGAACTCTACGAGGAATTCTTTGCCTGTGAGTACGATGGATTTTGCAAAAGCATCTTACGAAGACCTTAGAGGCGGAGTCGCCGCACTCAGCCTAATTCCCCTCGGCGGCGCACGTCGGAGCGGCGTTCCATGTCAACGCATCATATGGCCGACGCCGCTGCCTGCCCATACAGGCACAGCCTGTCGTTCTCGCTACCCACGGCACCGGACGGAGTCCACGAACTTGCCGACATGGAAACTCGGGACTCCACACCCGGAATTTCTGCCACCCACACACCGGAGGGGGGGCCTACGCACATGACGCCGCAGGAGGACCCGTACTCCAACTCGTATTCCAACTGGACGACACGAGACATGAATGAAGCCTGCCAGAAGGCCACACCATAGTTAAGGATGATCGACGCTCGAAAAAAAAAAACGAATCGAACCTGTAACGGAGGCAGAAGCACACACGCCTGCGGAAAGATCACGACCGGCACGTCCCGTCAAATTACCGAGTCTGCCGCATGATGATTACAAGGTGGTAATACGTCAACGCGGAGGGGTGACGCTGCATAACAACTCTGGTAGGTCACTACTTGCTGCTTTGCAATTCAAGCTCAGCCGCCAATTAACCCACGATGCTAGGGTACGAGTCAAGCCGGAGCGAAACATCGCTATTCTGAGCACCCCGGATCCGGACCTCACTGAACAGATATGGAAATCCAGGCAATCAATCTAGAAGCAAAGAAATATTCAATGAATGCTTATGCAGCCTCATCAGACAACTCATGTAAAAATATGGTAAAAGAATGCAGCGCGAAAAAACAAGGACGAACAGAAGTGGTCAGGACAGGGCGCTGACTACCAACACATTTATTCAGAAAGATGAGCAGCTTAAATAACGCAGTCCAACACCCACGTGACCAAGAAAATAGCAAACGCGTTCAACTATCTAATACAAAAAACAAAACGAAGTACACAATATCAAAGTGATACATATCTAGGTAACGCAAAGCCAGCCAAGAACCGATAAAACCGAGAGGACCACGACGGACCGTAAGGTGCACGCATGGAAAATGATCAGTCAGCGACCTTTGCCGCCAATGCAGCACGAGGCAAAACGAAAACGAAAATAACAAAATAGTCACCGAACACAAAGTAAAAGTCGAAGCTAAAAGCAGGGTCGGGGCCAAACGCATAACAAAACAATACAAAACGCAACGCAAAAGCTGAGTCAACCGTTCACAGTCAAACTGAGTCAAAAAAGAAAGGTCTTCTTCCGCATGACAGCGCTCACTCGAAATTGATCAAGCGAGGCATTGTTTCTTCTGCCATTCAGGCAGCGCTCTCCAAAAAGCTGTCCCCATACGATGCAGAGCAGTGTTAACAACCAAGTCCAACGTCTTTACAGTGCTGGCTACTCACCAACACTAGTGAGTAGCGTTTTAGAGACTCTTCTCCAGAAATTGAAAGTGCTAGGCAAAGACGCAGGCAAGCTAGAACAGGCCAAACGACCTCCCTTGGCCGTCATCCCGTATCTTCACAAGCTGTCTCACAGTTTAAAGAAGGTTGCAAAAAGAAACAACGTAAACCCTGTCTTCTCAGCCCCGTGCAAATTGTCACGAGTGTGTACACTGCTGACAAAGCAAAAGAAAAAGGTTTGCCCTATTAGACATGTAGAACCACTCACACATTGTGATACATGTGTCATTTACGAGATTTCCTTGAAGTGTGGACGCGTGTATATTGGGCAAACCGGCAGGTGTCTCAACGAGAGATTGTTTGAACACCGCCGGAGGGTCCGTAACAAAAGCGGCGGGCACCTGGACGACCATTGCAAGTCTTGCAAAGGGTGCGAACCATGTTACACGCGCACGGTTGTCAGAGCACGGGCGCGGACAGAAATTGAAAGGGTCATCATTGAGGCAAGGATGATAGCCAAAGCTGGAGACAAGTGCGTCAGCACGCCTTCAATTTTACTTACTGACAAGGAGTCTAGTTTTGTAGGCCCACTATAAACACGCCTTTTTTTAATCACGTCGGCTTTTAATTCTTGTTCTAGAGAATTTCAACTTTTTTGACTCAGTTTGACTGAACGGTTGACTCAGCTTTTGCGTTGCGTTTTGTATTGTTTTGTTATGCGTTTGGCCCCGACCCTGCCTTTAGCTTCGACTTTTACTTTGTGTTCGGTGACTATTTTGTTATTTTCGTTTTCGTTTTGCCTCGTGCTGCATTGGCGGCAAAGGTCGCTGACTGATCATTTTCCATGCGTGCACCTTAAGGTTCGTCGTGGTCCTCTCGGTTTTATCGGTTCTTGGCTGACTTTGCGTTACCTAGATATGTATCACTTTGATATTGTGTACTTCGTTTTTTTTGTATTAGATAGTTGAACGCGTTTGCTATTTTCTTGATCACGTGGGTGTTGGACTGCGTTATTTAAGCTGCTCATCTTTCTGAATAAATGTGTTGGTAGTCAGCGCCCTGTCCTGTCCACTTCTGTTCGTCCTTGTTTTTTCGCGCTGCATTCTTTTACCATGTTCACTGACCAACAAGCCCAAACAGCCGCTTTAGTTCATGTAAAAACATAACTACAAGCTCCTTACCGATACCATCAGAAGAGGAATTCCTAAACTGAACGGAAACATATCCCCAACCAATAAACATCATTCAAGTGAAGCCTTTCGGCACAAAGGGGGCATGTTTATATACCCTCGAAGGCAAAGCAGAACCACGGTTTGTCTACCTCAGCCGCATAGACTAAATGTGCAAACCACACCGACCAGTGATGCAGGTGTGCGGATGCTGCCTGAAAACAGGACACCGTGCTTACATTTGCCCACTGCGCAGGAGAAAAGATGCTACAATTGCCGAATACGCAATTTTCCACTAGGACATGTCGATTGC